>QFET01002680.1:25393-45976 GCA_003316355.1 Tuber calosporum
CAAAAATTACCAGCATATCATACGATATATCACACCCAGCCCTACCCGTCCGAAGACCTACCACGCAAAACCCAGAATATGTAGATTACTACCAACAGCACAGACCTCGCGGAGGTCCAAACAAGTATCATATAACTCTCCGGAAAGAAAAAGGTATAAATAACTACCAACCACCAGGCAAGACGTTTTCGTAAAGGTAGGAATAGTTGACCAACAAGACTATTCCTGTTTGGCACGAAATCATCTTTCCTGGCACTTGTACATCCACTTGCTTACACCCAGGCAGAGGACTGCAGTGTCACACGAAATCGGTGGTATCTAGAGAGTAGAGGATCCCCCCCTCATTTGGTTTGTTAAATCCCTCAATTGTCTGAGGGTGGAGCTTCTATATACAGTGGTTTCCGAAAAGTTTCCGCTGTATCCTTTTTTGTTTTTTTTTGTTTTTTGCAGTGGCACCTCCACCACCACCACCACCACCGCGGTGAGCGATGATATTGGTTATATAAAAAAAATATAGATAATTATTATACTTGTAATCTCTGAGGATACTTTTGAGAGGCGCATAGGTATTCTCAATAGGGTTAAGATCTGATGAGTTGGAAGTCTAAGCTAATCTCTGATATGCACACTCTTCCTACAATCATGATTTTTTTCTATTTTCTATTCTATTATGCTATGATGTATTGTCACCAGTCACGTGGAGGGTTTGAGTAGTCCTGGTTGTGAAAAGTTTTAATGGATTGCTGGTGAACTGCAGCCACATTCTGCCCAGTTGATTCGGGTCGACCTGGTTTTCCCGGGGGTTTTAGTACCAATGCCGGACAGGGCAGGGCACATCGGAGGCAGGATGTGCGAACTAACGAATGAGTACGGTAGAAAGCAAATATGGATCGACCGCTCTCGCAGTTCCAAAGTCATCGGTCAGAAGGGAATACGAGACAGACTCAAAGACAGGAAAATCCTAGAGCGTGCAAGTGGGGAGGGAGGTCGGGGGAACTGAGGTTGGTTAGATACACGGACATCCACGGCCGACTCGAACCAATCAGAACTCCGAAATCCCGTATCTCGAATTCCGACCGAACCACAAGACAACATCAACACACGGTCGCGAGCGGGGGTGTTCTTTTCTTACAAGTATCATACCAGTGGCTGTGATACAGACTCGTAATTATCCGGTGGCAGCCGGGAAACCTAATCCAGACTTTTAGCAACAATACCACGGTACTCGTACACCAACGGCTGAGCAGCAACCTTGCAGGGGGGAGTTGACACTGGTGATCCGGATATCTTACCAGATATTCCCCACCTCCCCCCCCCCCCAGGAGCATCACCTAAGGAAGGACGTATACCCACTACGACTCAAATACCTTAGTAATCCTAGCTACTCGTAGTTACTGTATAATTTCAGATGATATCCAGGCAGGGAATTCTCAGTCTGAGCAATTGTCTCTGCGCGGTTATCCCGCACGTCCGTATTTTCTCAGAGTGTCGTAGGACCCGATACTAGGCTGTACTTTGCGGTTGATCGCTTGCCTTGGGCCCGAGGGGGAGAGAGAAGAGTAGGAGTTCTTGATGGATGCTCAGCTCGGATTGGGGAGGTTACGTTGAATCGGCGAGATGTTGTGCCATTGGTGGTGGTGGGACGGTACTATGCAATCACTGCACATACAGTACCGCACATTGGGAAATGACGGCCTAAGCAGATGGGCCCGCACGGGGTGATGTCAAGGTTTTTTCGCGCTCTCGGTTTTTTTTTGTTAAATCCGCAGTTTATTTGTAACTAGCTATAGGAAAATTCATAGAAATCGAGTGAGGGCCATATCCTCCTCTTCTCCTACAACAGACTCACCAGAGGTTTCTCTAAAATGGGAAGGACACATCAAGAAGGTGGTGTCATGGGGGCCTTGACAATTCAACCACCACCTTAAGGACTTTGCTCCATTCCGTGGGTGAATCGATTGCCCACCTGGAGTCTCAGTAGACCAAAGAGAACATTTCCATCATAATCAGGATATACAATTTACCCTCTGTCACACCTATTTCTTTCTCCACGTTTGCCTTATGAAAAATGTTTATAAAGTAGGTATTAGGAGGGCTGCTTCTCAGGTAGATCTCATTATTGTAAAAGGAAAATTTGAGATGGTAGTGCTGTTTAGGTGCTTAAGTGAGAAGCGGCCTTGAGGCAAAAGAATTGAGGACAGGGTAGACTCCCTTTCAACTGTAGCAGGGGATCAAGACCTGGTAGATGAGGCAGATTCCCTAGCAGGCTTCTTTTTTTTTTTCCCTGTAACATGCAAAGGGAGGAGCAGCAGGCTCCATGAAAAAGTCTTTTCTTTCAACCCATGAAGGCTTAGAGGATAAGGTAGTAAAAGGAGGGCTTCCACCAATGAGGAGAAAGCTTGTGTTAAAATATGGTGTGGGGGGTTTTTTTTTCAAAAAGGGTGGTTATAACAGAGACAGAGCACGACACCATTTTTGACACGTTTCTCGTATCTTATACCAGTATGGAGTTTTGTGAAATGTTTCTTGACTATCTGTATGCGGTACAGGGCACTTGGAATCAACCAAAAAACAAGCAGGACAATAGTTTTCGCAAGTCCCCAACCACAACCAAATCATCAGGCAGATATGACTTTGTAGAAGTGCTCAGAGGGCATTCCTCTCTAGTTCTATGTTTCCTAATTTACAATGGGAGCAATATTCGTGGAGATGGTAAAATTTCCAATTTTCCATTCATATTGTCTTGGAGTTTATTTTAGCAGAGTCCCACTATTTTGTATGTATTATGTAAGCAGTTGAATTAACTATGTGCTGATCCCAAACATCCGGTACCGGGTAGGTATATAGAGTGTACCAAGAACGTTTTCTCTCAAGGGTAACCAACCTGCCCTCCTTGAGACAGCACAACATGCAAGAAGTCCCTCCTATCCCTTTAGCTCTTGTCAAGCCCCGGCTAGCTGAACCCGGTGTCTGGTCGATGCCAGCAGCACTATTCAACCCCACACCACAACCATTCGGCCCAAATACCTACGATACCGACACCTTACAACCAACCTTCACCGCTGTCCTAGGCGAGAAGCATCCGGAAATACGAGTCGAGTTTGTGATACCCACGAAGTTTCCGCCATACAAGTACACTCCACGAATCCCTGTTTCCGGACACCTCTTGCCTGGGACAAATGCAACCAATCCCCCCCCAACCTTTCGATGAACAACATCACATGGCACTATTTTACTTATTCCTTCTCTATAATAATTCCAAACTACGTGAAGCTATTTTAAAGATCCGGTGCCCACCGCGATAGCTCTTTGGAGTTGGGGTTAAATACGGTATTGGGCTAGGTAGGCTTCGGGGTGTTAGTGCTCGTGGAACGAAAGAAATTAGCTTAGTATGGTGCGGTACGGTGATACCTTGCTACGATACCGGTGCCACGCTCAAGTGCAAATAACGGAAACCGAGAGCCGGGCTGTACACCCCCACGAGAACGACGAGTCGAACGAGAAAGCTTCATCTAGTAAACTTGATATTTGTAACGTTGCGACTGAAGGTCAGTAGGTGGTTTCCTCACGAGGGACCAACCAATCGGTGCCTGCCCAAGCGGCTTGTGGGTTCGTTCCACCCGGGAGATATTTTTGCACAAGACAGGGGTGGTTAGCTAGTAAATAATCCCTGTCTTCCACAGTGCGTGTATCCAGCATACCGTAGGGCACGTGCACCGTACTCGAGTATTATATCATACAAGTATGATACCTGAAAATGAGACAAGCCCTCCTTCGCTGGTCGGGCGAAATTTTGACGATCGGGCTGGCCCTACTGTCAGATACTTATTGCCCATACGAGTGCGAAAACATCTCCCCTAGTATCTGCACCAAGTTGTCTCCTAAAGCAACAAGGCCACAGTACCTACTATCACTCGGGTATAGGCGTGGGAGACCGGGCAACCAGTGATTCTGGAGTCCTCATAGGAAATAAAGTAATGAATCTGGCAAGGAAATTTCCCAAGCAAGCAAGCAGGAAGCTTTGACACCTCCAAACCCCTAGCTCTCTCCGGTCCCCCACATCCACACCCGAGTAGAGCCAGTTTTCCTAATTTTAAATAGCACTTACCGGTAATGTCTCGGATGGGGTAATACGGTATTGGCTTTCGCTCTGTCTCAATGCTCGTGCCAAGCGAGTTTCCTAGCTGGATTGTAAACTAAAGTTCTTACCATGTTCTACTGCAATCTTCTCCACCTCGCTGTGCTTCGAGGTCAGGCAGAAGTGACGGATGCCGGGTCCAAGATTCCCTACCGTAGTGGATTTCCAAGGTGCCGGCGCCACCCTGAATATCTGACCGCCAAGTGCACTAGTACGACTCGAGTAGCACGGTACTTGTACTCGTGTCTCCTCGCCAAGAGTTGGCACCCGTTTGGGAATAGCTGTCGGAGACCCATATGAAGTATAGCACAGCTACTGGGTTGCAATATGTTCCGGTATCCAGTGGGACCAAGGCTCAGACTTGTTAAGTATGTAGGTCAACTTCATCCAATATTTTTTTGCCTTGATCACAAGTATGTAGCGGCTAGCCCCGCTATATCTACGAGATCTCCAATATCAATAGTATAGGAAACAGTATGGCAGCAAGGAAAGGCCTTTCAAGCTCAACAAAAGCGATTGTTGCCCTACAGTACATCTCTATGTCGTAATAACATTTGACCAAATTGCCTCATGTCTGCATCTTCATCAGTGAGGGAATACTATACCGAAAATGGACTGGTAGTGGCTATTCCCAAAGGGGTGCCAACTCTTGGCGAGGAGACACGAGTACGAGTACATAATTCCTCGAATCCTCTCGAGTGCCGTCGACCACCCCCCCATCCCCACCACTGAAACCAGCTCACTCCCCACTCCCATTATTCGCACGTTCGATTCCACCAAAAAAAAATACTCCCAAATCAAATAAAGCCATCCCAATCCCATCACCGATCATACATAGTCTAACCCAGACAAAGCAGAACGACAAACATTTAACACTCACGTGATAAGGCGCGCACACACACGGACCAACATACTCGTACATGTACTAGTACTGTACAAACGCGGCAGCGGGGTAATTAGATAAATTGAGAAATGCGCCTTGAGGATTATCGTGGGGGCGGGGGGGCGGTGATGTATTAATACTTATTCCCATTGATGGGGAGGAGGGGGGATACAGTACGACCAACAAGATTTGAGCCACGGTATTACTGTACTCGAGTACTTTTATTGCGGAATTTCCTGACGTTTGTAAATACAACTGGGTGCGCATATGCTCCAATGGTACATGGTCCAATGACATCAACCATAAAAAAACATATAAAATTGAAAAACTCTGACGTAAGCTCAGGTATGAGATTATACTTGCGAGTTCCCTTCCATGCCTGAGGGTGTCCCACGCACTAAACGATATAGTATGTACGCACCCCGCTGCACATGTAACGGACTGCTTATAAGTTGATCTGATATATTTATCCTGGCATGATACTACCCAACCGCTTGTATAATGGAAACTTCGCTATCACGAACGAACCCTCTGGGAATTTACTGCACCCCTCTCGTGCAGATGGCCCTCGCTATGTGACGAACAAAAAATCTCGAATTTTGTTTGACATTCGTTATAGTGGGGTCTGGCTGTAACTCAAAAGGTATTATAGTTGAATTCTAGCACGGCCTCTTGGCTGCATACGCGGACTCAGCTGCGTTTAAAAACGTCCCAAGAAAATTTACGAGTTATGTTCTCGAGTTACACGGGGTTTTGCCAAGATATGGCATTGATTACCGTACTTGTACTTGTAATCATTGTTTTCTGGCGAAAGACATTTAAAACCGACCTTGTAAAAAAATGTTGGTTCTACAGTAACAATCGAAATTAACAGTACAAGTAAACACGGCTTGAGGAAAATGTGGAAAACTCTCTATAAAACTGATACCCAAGAATTTTTTTTACACCAATACTGTCGAATCTGTCTTTTTTTTAAAGAAAAAAAAAAAGGTCAGGGGAGTACCAGTATTAGGCAAGAGAAGAGACAGATTCTGTACGAGGCCATCTGCAAAATTCGCTGACACCCTCCCCATTTTACACCAAAAATGGTCACTTTCACCTCACAAAATGTTAGCCTTGTTAAAATTTCCCAGACCCTTTAGAGCCATCTATGAGAGATATTATCCTTTATAATATGTGACAAGTTCTGTTAGTTAATACCCATAGTGCAATACCAGAAATAATGATAGGGGACAAAAGATACTTTAGATCTTATATGAGTCTCCCATACAAAAGGTATGATACTCCACAACCATACCCGACCAAGCCCCTGAACTCTTGGCCCTCATGGTGGGGCAGGAGAAATCTCATGATTTCTACCTGGAAAGTTTAGACAATTACCTACACTATAGCATTAATTTCATCAATTCTGGCAAGTTAGGAGAGTTTAAAATCGGCCAGTTTTGGTCTAAAATGGGGAGGGTGTCGGCGAATTTTGCAGACACTGTAACCTCGTACAAGTATCCGATAAACAAGGTTAGTTTTAGCTTTCTAGCGGAATTCGGCTGGCTGGCAAGTACTCAATGACAGCACAGGGTCTGGCATGTGGGATGGAATAGCGCAGAACGCCCAACGCCAAGTTTTCCTGCTCAAGCTCATATTCACACCATACAAACCAGCACCTCTCGCCTATCACTCACCAGATAAAAATGACAGAGCTGATAGCGTTAAAAGAAGCGCAGTTTTCGCGCAACTGTAGTGCGTTTTTCCCTCACTCACTCTTAATTTTGATCGCTAAATCTAGCAAACCATGATACAAGGTCGATTTCGCATGCCTAGCGTTTACATAAACCTTACGCACCACTCGATATAATACGCTATTTGTACAATTGGTATCATACAAGAAAACTGCCCCCCGTTGGTATGTCGTAATTGTAAGCTACTAACGGTGTAATACTATAGTCCTCGGACTCCATTTATTGGACTAGCGCGCTTCGGTTCGTACCTTGCTCAACCTCTCTGCCGTACTCAAAGAATACAAATTCAAATCGTACAAGTGCGAATACGAAACCAAACTAGAAACTGTCACTATCAATATACCGGGTGTTGTGAGTCTTCTACAAAGACACCACAAAGTCCCATATCCGTGTTGTCAATTGAGGAGGACTTCAACCTTTTTTTCATTGCCTTGGTGTTGCCTTGCCTCGCAGGATACTGACTTACCGTACTCAGGGAGCCAGCGTACAAGGACAATACGATGAAAAAGTGCACAGCACATGTTCCATCATGTGGATATCTACCTGCCCGATCAGCACGTCAACCGCCGAGAGCCTCAATTTCAATCCTTTTCGCAAGGCGCCACCTCCCCGCCCCTTTGAACTCCATCATACAAGGGAATATAGAATGAGCTCACCGCTCGAGATCGCATCACCTACAAGTACAATACCTTGGCTAATGTAGAAATGGAACATGGACAGGAAATTTCCATTACTGGCAACATGATACCGTGAACGTTTGTAAAAACGGACTGCTATCGTATATAGCGAAGAAAAAAAAAATTTGGCTGGAGCTTCAGAATCTTGATGGTATGATACACAATACGGTACGGTAGCAGCCCGTTTTGCAAACCCTCACGATATTGTGGGTGGGTGGGTGGTCTCGGTCGACCAGCTAACCACGGGAAGGCTATCCCCGATTCTGATATATCTCGATTCATCCCATTTATGCTTGTCCTGGTTCGCAATGCATAATAAAAAAACTTGGGGGATTCTAGGACGGGGTGGCCAGGAGTACATTACAGTGCGCACGTCCACACAAAGAACTTGAGGCCCCGAGAAAACGATAGGGGTACCAGGATGAGGAATGAAATATGATACTGTATCATATCATACCGGTGCTATTTTGTAAAATGTAGGAACTATTCCGGACCTTGTACCGCACACATAAGTACTATAAACCGGTGGCAATACGGTACTATAGTAAAGTAAGATGAAGATGATCAACGAAATACCAGCAGCAGCAGCAGAAGCGGATATCCGACCAGTTGAGTGCCATACCGTACCACACACACCTCTCCGACAATACCACCGATATAAGCTAAAAAGCATCCGTCGACACTGCTAAATTTTCATCTGATAACCCCTTCACACGCAACATTCGGACAACCCTCTGCTGAGAAATACACCTCCGACGCGCCACAACGCGAGCTGGGGATTCGGGTCCCAGGAATGGGAGGAAAAGAATACACCCCCATCATGGCACGAGAATTCTATGTACAGTAGCCCTAACATGCAGTCTACTGAACATGCGTGTACTTGCACAGTACAGTACGGGCCGTCGCTCCGGTACTTGCACTAACGGGGTTTTCACCAAACCGGGAACTCCCTGGGTCGATTGCTTGGGGTGAAACCAGACACTGGGTAATGCGCTCGGGGGTCATTGAAAACCGGACAAGATGGGCCTTGTCTCTCTCTATCCGGTGGAGAACTGTGTGGGATCGGCAGAAATGGGTTTCGGGATTTTAATGACATCCCCGTATGTTCATTGTGTTCACCAAGCAGGACGCTTTTGGTGTACCGGTGAAAATCGGGGGGTGCCAACATCTTCTACGGTACTCTCGCTTGGGCTCGAGTGCTTGCTCGTTACAAAAGTATCATACTGTATCCAGAAATCTTGGTGTTTCATAGGCATTAAGCCGTGCCAAGATTTCCCAAGACTTTTAGGATGGGCGTATATCATTTCCGGGCTTGGATGTTGGATGTTGGTATGGACACGCCTGAACATTGCTTACAATACGCACAGCTGTACAGGGGTCCATAGGGCTCGCAAGACATTCCATCGTATTCCACAATCACAAGTTAACTTCATCATCATGTACAGTAATGTGACTTATCCCCCCGCAAAAAAAGACGACCAATGCCGACGCACAGGCAAGCACGAAAAAGAGAAAAGAAAGAAAGAAAGAAAGAAATGAAATCAAACAACTGGGGAGACATAAATCGGTCAGACAGATACCCTTAGATATAATGGTGAAAAAGAGCAGAGGAGAGAAGGGAAGAAGCGCAAGCGTATAAAAACTTCGTGTCAAAAATGCTGCCATACAGCAAAACAAACAACCAGCCTAAAAGAAAAAACTCCAAACTCCCGCCTCCTCCTACCCACCACCACCCCCCGCCAACAACAACTCCAACAAATCCACCCCGCCAACATCAACGCCCGTCTGACTCTGCGTAACATTAGCATCGAACCCGGCGCGAGCAATGGGTTCAATCGGTAGCGCCAGCCAGTCTTCCTCATACCCATGGAAGAAGAACTCGGCATCCTGTATCTCCGTTCCGTTGTAGTCGTACTCTCCCCTGGCCACGTCGGCCTGCAGCATGCCGGGAGCCGGAGGTGGGAGCATCTTAACCTTCGCCTTTGGCGACATGGCCTGCGGTGGCGGGGTATTTGCGGTACCAGTAGTAGCATTAGTAGTTGTACTGTTAGTAGGATTAATCTTGATGAACCGGGTCTTAATCCCATTCGTCAATGTCTCTAGCAAATCTGCGAAGCGCAGCGCAAGGTGCACATCGTCGACGCTCGCAGAACGAAGTGCGTCTATCGTTGCATGGATGAGGGTTATGCTAGCCATGACCTCGTCCTCTTTCGCACCAAGCGCGAGAGTCTTTAGCAGGAACATGCTCGCACCCAGAATGCGTAGGTAGATTCGTACTGGCGCGTGCTTGAGGAATCCTCCTGGATACATCTTCTCCACGACGCAGGACAGGAGAGCACGGGAGGCATCGACAACTTCCTTTATGAATGATATGTCCTTCGTGTTCACCATTGCGGTTTTCGTGCTGCTGTTCACGGACCGGTCTACGACGGCTTGGAGGGCGAGGGAGTTGATGTAAAACCTTATGTGCTCGTATTCCATGCTGAGGATGTGGTTTATTGGGCTCGGGAGACTGAGAGCGTCAAAGTCGCGCTTCCATTCCTTCAGCTTGGTTTTGAAATACTCCAGAAGCTCCACATAACGGCCTGTCCGCATAATGTTCTTGGTCTCCCGGCGCGAGGGAAAGAGTTTTTCCGCCGAGGACTTCATCAGCATTGTCAAGTCAACCCAGCTGTGGAATATTACGTCCTGAAGCTCATCCTCGCTATCCCAGCGGCCAGTTATGGTAACGCTGGCCGGGGAGGCACTGGCGGAGTTGAGCTTGTGTCGGACGGATTGGGTGATGTGTCGGGGGATCATGCTCGTCCAGCCGAGGCGCGAGGCGAGCTGGAGGACGTAGACGAGGAGGAGCTTCTGGATTCTCTGGAAGCGGAGGCGGTAGGCTGTGTCCGGCGGGGGCGGTTCTGTGGAGGGGAGGTGTGCAGGGGTGGTGGATGCCGGTTCGTCTATCTCGTCAAAAACGCCGAGTTCATACGCCAGCGCCAGGGCGTTGCCCAACAGCATCCAACTCATCCTATCGCTGCGGTAGGCCGGCTCGAGTATGTTTTCAATGCGGTCGCTCAGGCCCTCCACCACGCCTCCGCCTTTGCGCGCTTTCCGCCGCGTGTGCATGGTCTCGAACTCCTCACTGTCGGACGAATCCACCATCCAGTCGCCCTCCTCCACGTCCATTGGGAAGTGTAGTCCACGGACGTGCCACTCGGTGAGTATCAATAAGCCTTCCACCGTCCCCAGTGTGCGCAGCCCGCGCGCTACTTTTGTGCTGTGTGTGTGCGGGTGGTTGTTGCTGCTTGGTGTGCCAAGACTGCCCCAGCCGCCACCCCACATGAGCCCTTCGCAGCCGCCGCGGACTTCGCGCCATAGCATGTCATGGATCGCATACGATCTCGATTGACCTCCCGGGCCCGGAAGGGTCATGTACCGCGATGTTATGAGAAGGATGATGGTTGTCAGGAAGGGCTCTAAGCGAAGGAGTGAGGGATGGTGACTGGGGTGGGAAATGTGTTGTAGGGAGGGTGAGGTTAGGGTTGGGGACAATGGGTGTAGATGTTTGTAAAAGCTTATCACTCCATCAGCAAAATGTACATACATGTACCTCAATTCGGGGTAAAAAAAAAAAAAAAAGTGTGGGGGGTTACTATTCAACATATTGAATTGCTTCCCTCGCAGTGAACCACCCCGCCTTGACAAACCGAAACTTGTTCCACACCCGAATAGCCTTCTCCAGTCCGTCTTTATCCTCGTGAATGGTACTGATGCTCGGACTCCTAATAGTCGCCAGCCGGCAACCCGGCATCCCGGGAGAAGTGGTAGAATTGCTCCCTGCCCGCCTACGAGTAAACGAGAAACTGTTTTCATCCGCCGAGGAGAACCGAACCCCAATCCCATTCCGCGCAGCCGGTGATAGGCCATCGCCGACATCCTTCTCACCTTCCCCATCCGTATCGCTGGGCGATTTCCCAGTGTACAAGGGTGGTTCCTTCCCTGCTGCCTCAATAAGCGTCAGCAGCGCCTCGTGCGAATTCTGAACGGGCGTCTGGAGCAGCATTTCAGCAGCCGTTGCTGTGTCCCCGTCCCTACTGTCGACATCCCCATCCCCATCCCGCTCCGCAAGCCGCGGGTCAATGGGTGTGACAAAGGGCTTCCCTGCGAAGCCGGGTGAATAGGATGGGGAATTGGCGAATTCCCCGTGGCCGATCGAGCGGGAGCGTTTGATCGGTGACAGCACTTCCTCGTCGTCCTCGTGCTTCCTGACCAGACCGCGGACGGCGCCACGGCCGCGGCCAATTCCTACATCGTCAGCGCTCGGCGTCCTCGTCTTGCGTCTCGTAGCGGAGAAGTAGCATTCTTTGGATTCGCGACGGCAGCGGACGCAGGGTGGGTCGTGCGGGGCTTCCACGGAGCCCAGGTCGCAGCGAACTTTTCTCTGTCGACAGGGAATGCAGGCCTGGTAAGTTCTTTTGTGAATTGTTGGAGGTGGAGGTGTTGGATTCGCTACTGCTGTTTTCAAAGCAAGTCTTCAAGTCAGTTTTGAGAATCCCAGGTAGAAGTAAGGAAGACCAAAGAATTGGAAAGGGAAGAAAGAAAGAAAGAACCCACCAGGAATCCCCGTTGGGCCGGTTGTAGGTGGAGGAATTGTTGGGAAAGTGGCATTCGGTGTTGCCTCATCAGTGGTTCGGGGATCGTAAGACATTTTAAGATCAAGATTGTTCGGCTTCTCACGGATACTCACACACTCACGAGGGGTTGTAGGTGGTTTGCAACGGTTTAAACCGGTGTCCTCTGTTGAGAAGGAAGAAAGGAAGTTTGTTTGACAGGGACTGAGCTTTGAAAGGAAGAGGGAAAGAGAAACTGAGCGACGGGAACACATGGTGGCACTTGCCGACCCCAACTCTACGCCAAGCCTGTATCACAAACTCGGTAAAGGAGAAATAATTGGATGGACTTTCCCGAATCAGCTTGGAAGACAGCGAGAGACGTCACAGGAAGCTGAGGAGCTCTTAATCAAGTTTATTTCTACCAGAGGAGACACCGCCTTAGCAGGCATACGGAGCTCTGACAGTCGACCGACGGAGCACCAGAGATGAGCTTCTATTTAACCTTTTTTTCTGGAGAAGATTGGGGGCTACCAATGAGATTGGGAGAGGAGGATCATCGAGCCTCCGACCGTGAATTTAATGTGCGCTAACAAGGCTTCTACTCGATGAACCTGATAAGGTCACTGACGACTATTGGATCTGGTGGGGAGGCTAGAGGCTCTCGTGACTGTCAAGTGAAGTGCTTCTTTGATCAAAATAACAAATTTTCCCACTGCACATCATTCACCATTCATTTTCAAGGGAACCCGGTAAACCGACTTCTCGCGCATAAGCACTTTCTCGAGGAGTAGAATATCGCGCCGGGCACGACTCACTCCTCCGTCAGATTGCCAACTTATCATATGTCTTGTGCCGGTGGAGCACTGCTATCGGACAAATGTGCTCGGAATTTCCTTGTGGGTCTTGGCATCGGCCCCATCACCGCCACACAGCGATGACCTTGTGCACGTGACAAAGTAAACTTGAACACAACAAATGGTATTCATTGTTATTTAACCAACCTTTTCTCAAATACTTGTGCAGATCCCGAATTTGATGCTATCCGTACCGCCCCTAACTCTCAAACTAAGAACTCGTTTATATCAGACCGAAGAAGAGGAGGAACCGTGAGCAAGAGGAACACATTTTGGACCGCTTCAGGAAACTAAAATTAGCTTCCATCATAGGAAAACAGTTTCTACCACCATCTCGCGACTAACATTTTGTCCAGCTTATTTACGAGTGCTATCATATGAAGTAGGGGGGGGATGCTAATTTCTGGAAAAACCTCACTTCCAAGATAACAAATCCATAATCGAAAGACTACCATATCAAGAACCCCCCCTCCCAGACACGAGCGCCAACCTTGGAAACGCTCTTCTATCAGCGCTCGGGTGCTTGTGTCTATGCGGGTGGCATATTGAATACTCGCACTTTCCTTTTGCGATAGCGGTGTGCAGAGTTGATACTGTACGGTACGGTACTGTAACCGATCTTCAGACCCGCTGCTAGATTTCCCCTATCTCCTAAACAAAAGTTGTACCCTCGGATGAGACTTGTTAATGAGTCACCGGCACTACGCTCCCGTTCGCGAAGTCTTTGAGGGAGGAGAGGTGCTGTCGCAATGTCTTGGAGCGACGAAAGTACTGGAACAAGATTTTGCCTGCGAATGTTTGGCAGAGCTTTGTAATTTACTAGTACTGCTACGAGTATAGTGCTTTTGTTGCCGCCAAGACAATGAATGTCACAGTCCCTCACTTTTCGCGAAAACCTTGCCAACGGGAGTGCAACTGGTGTGTACCGTAAATCTCAAAAAAAAAACCGGAACCGGCTGGCGACCAGCATGTCGCTTGGTGCTTCGTTCTTACGGTTTGATTTGCCCAAGTAGGGGTCGGATTGTGGGGTAAACCTGGTCCGTTACCGTGCTACTGTACCAGCCACAGGCTTTTCCCAGTGCTATGATAGCCTTGTGCTTCTATCCCTTGGTCCGCCGGTGCGGCCAAGAAATCGGTGGGATTTGTCTCAGTTTGAAACACTGGCAATTTATTTCTAGTTGAGGAAGGATACTTTCTACCGTATTGTATCGTACATCCCATCAATTTTACTTCCACCCAAGGGACGATACTTTCCCCGTCCTTTTATTTTCTTCACGAGATCTCTTGGGTGCAGCACCTGACGGGCTATGGGATAGCTCAGGTCTAGCTTTCACCAATCCTACTCATTGCCTAAGCTTTTACAGGCTCGTCACCCCGCTGGGGGAAAATGCACTGACATTATAACAGCCCCGTTTACTTGGGCTGTTTGGTAACTTCCGTCATACAATATAGTTTACTTGTAGAATATTAGGGGACTTCCAGTGACTGTTCAGAACGAATTTTTTTTGAAATTTCAGCCTACTATCCCTACACCACGGGATTGGTATCGAAAGGTGGGGGGAGTAAGTATGTTTCCACTCATCGATCCCCCCCCCACCCGTCAATTCTGGAAGTGTAGTGATGCCATGCTCCTGCTCGCTGCGATATTGATAGGGGAAACATGGAAATTTCGAATTCTATGCCTCCGAGAAGTCACTCACTCCAAGAAGTGAGCTGCGTCCAGGCTAGGTGCATTCTGGGAGCCTATGGGAGGCCAAATCGAGTGGTCGCAACCCACCCAGACCACAGAGCCGCAAGGCGTCATCTATCTGCAAGCGCCCTAACCCTCCCGCAAGAGGTAGCGGAACTACAGAGCCAAGAACCAGCATGCAGTTAATGTAACGGCTGATTTCCTTTCAGCCTCCGGAATCACCCCTGGGGAGCGGATGAGGGTACACGGGGGGGGACGTGGCAGATGAACAGGTACTGACCTTTTTTGGTGCACTTCTCCCTCCCCTCCTCATCCCCCCCAACCATCACTCTCCTGCCTTTGCCTCCTTTCGCGACATGTCAGAAGACCAGGTTATTATATAGCGAGGAGCGGGTAAGGCTTTTGGGCGCCAGGGGAGGTCTTTGATAAGGGTTATTCCCCGCATTGGCAGAGATTCTGGATCTCTCTACCTTGGGCGAGGTTTTGGGGAGAAGTGTTTTGTCATTTCCAAGTGAATATTAGGAGATAGAATGCATCGCGGTATCAGTATGATTGAGCAGCTACGCCCAGGAGGGGGGAAAGGAGCTGCAGAGGACCTGTCGCTTTTCCTGAATTGGCCAGTCTCCTTTGAGGTGATAGCCTTGTCATGATAGCCTGAGTACGTGCCCTAGCCTCCAGCACAAGCGGAATCCATTCGCTCCGAGGGGACAGTCGAGGGATGAAGAGGTGGGAATGTTATCATGGTGAATGGAGCGCAGCTGAGCGTGGGAGATGGTGGACTGGAAAATCGATAGAGGTTTTAACCAAGGACGGGCCCTGGGGGTGACAAGTTTCCAAAAGGGCGGCGACCTTGGAAGCACGGCAGGACTCCACAGACTCTGGAGGAACGAACGAACGCAAAGGAGCCCTCCGGAAATTATAGGAGCTAAATAGAACCACCGCAAGGCTGAGTCTTGTGCGGGTGGATAAACATGTAAGTATGATCTTGGGGTGCGACTGACTTGAGGAAGAACACTAATGTTAGTCGCTAAAAATAGTCAAATCTATTAGAAAATTAGATATCATAGTTTGATGGAGCTTGGGTGTTTGCTCCCTCTTTAGTGTGATTAAAGGAAAGTTTTAGCCACGGCGGCAGCCTTACAGCTTGATAGGATGTCTTCAGTGTGACATTCCCGAAGCAGTATCTGTTTGTGAATATAGATTGAAATGCGGGTAGGTAAGTTCTCAACAACCATTGCAGGACATACTCTCTCCACAAAAATAAAACGAGATTCAGGCTATAGGTTTCCTATATTTGGTGCACGCTGTGCCCGGAAATGTATTATATCTTTGCTTGGCATCGACTTGAAAATTGCACCCGTTGTCAAAAGATCCAACTATACGTTGTTAGTACGGTATGCCAACAAACTTCTGACTTTACTGATTGGTAGTGCAGGGGGTGACATCTAACTTAGTGAGTGTGTGGAATAGTGATTTTTTCTTTCCGACAAGGTGCGAGGGAAGCTGATAGACTCTCGCGTGGTTCCGCAAACCCCCGAATATACAGTACCATGATAGCTCAAAAGTTTCCGTCCGATGCCCTTTTTACACCAAAGGTATCCAACTTCACCACCCTCCCATAGCACAATGTCATGGAGGATATGCCAAAATTTGGCAGTGCATTGGCAAACCTGTAGATCATGCAGGGGATATTATAAAGTTTTTAGATATTATAAAGCAGTGGAGAAGATGTCGTTTAAGTGTGAGGTACCGTATTTGGTTGTCAGTGCTTTTTTGTATGGAGTCCCACACGGGAGTCTAGGTCACTTTCACGTATCCCAACACTATTGTGGGCCATGGGCGCAGCTCTGACGCTCTGCACTTCTGCTTCTGGGGGTTTGGGTGAGTAGCAATTGTCTGACCGAGGAGGAGATTTAAACTGTTTTCAAAGAGGTAGTGTTGGGAAATGCCAGTCTGAAAATATCCGGTTCCCGCTAAATTTGGTTTAAAACCCGGTGTCGGACGAAAACGTTTGAATGGGTACTTTACAACTCGTGAGCCGTGGGCCCGAAGTGAGAAGCTAGCCGGTGTCCCCTGTGAGGTGTATTGAGGGCATAAAAAAAAAAAGAAATCTTGTAGGAGAATAGGAGTTGTTTACTTGTAGAATGAATGTCTGACTCAGGGTTATTTTTTTCCGGAGGGGAAACTATCACTTACGCGCTCGGTGGATCATCCCGTGTCACTCGCACCCCTGTATGAGAACATTCTCTGGTCCGGCACCGTAGGAGAGGGATGACGGCAGCTGGAGGGATGGTGGAAAGTTCAAGGCTAGAAGCTCTAGTGCTGGTCAGTTTATCTTCGAACTTTGCAGTGTAAGGTTTGCACTAGAGAGGGAGTTGGCTCCGTTCCTTATCAGGTTGAATAAGATATCTCCTCGGAGGGAGGAAGCGGTGTTCGCTATCTTATTGTTCTTGGTGTCCTACATCGACCAGTGCACCAGAAGGGCCGTAAGGATCGGAGGGTAGCAAAATCCCCGACATACCGTGCCCTAAAATAACCTTCCATCAACCACAGTAATATTATTCATTCGACCTCAAATGCACCAGATCATCGTTTTCTCTGCTCCTTTTTACCGTAGAATTTTGACGCAATAACGATACTCAACGGTGGAAGTGTTTTTATCGCTGCAACGTAGCGTAGCAGCTTAGTGGTATGACACTTTGTGCAAGGGTGGAAGAACGCCAATGCCAAGTTGCTTTGTATTATTGAGCTGGCAGAATATTATACGACTGTTCAGCTAACACAGAGAGGATCAGAACTCCATGTGCCGGGGAGATCGTCAATCTGCAACATTCTATTTCTCCGTTTCCGAAATGGATTGGAAGTAGTGGGCGTGAGGCCTGGACTCCTTGGATTCTGGGCTGGGGGAATGGCTGACGGGTAGACGAAGTGCTGTGCTATACCCCGTAGCGTGAGAATGCGAAACCGAATACGATTATGAAGCCATGCCATAACTGGTGCTTCTTAGCGTATGGATACTGTTGACCCTTAGGCCCATGGGGGAACTTGTGGGGCCCAGGCGGTCGGTGGCAGGTGTCGGTAGTTGGTGTTTTGCCTTTATCTATTCTTGACGGATGCATAGACTAGAATACAGACGATAAGGAACGAATACCCACTACCGTTCTCGACACCCATGAGCTAGTCTATCGGTAGTCCTCCTATGGAGGTGAGTTATTTGTCGTTAACGTCCCTCACAGCTACTTCGCCACTACCTTCATTCCTCCACATGTCAAACAAAATCCCTAGCAAGAGAGAAAAGACAGGACCTGTAACAAGTCTGCAAGCAGGCCATGTGAGATATATGGCTGAGCCTTTTTTTATTTTTATTTTTTATCACCCACGGCTCGATTCGTGTCCGAGGAGCTACTCCAGCTAGTTTTCCCTATGGAAAATTAGCTGGATTGATAATATTACTAAATAAATACGGGCTGAAGGGAATGTATATCCTCCTGCGGCCTATATTCTTAGATGTGCAGAAAAACGTTCAACATTGTCAAGCCGTTGTAGATCACTAGGTGGATGCTCCGGACAGGAGTGAGGAATTATCTAGGTGAATCGAAAGTCTGGACCGTGTCAGATGGATCATAGCAAAGTCAATACGTGCGGATCTAGTGAATATATATGAAGGTATGGGATCGACAACTTGCGATCCCCGATTTCGGGGTAGGTGGACGTGCATATACCGTACTCGTCCCGCGGAAGAAGTATTCGGAAATACGAGTGTGAGTTTGTGAGACGCACGGACTTTTCGCCATATATTTTGCGGATCCCTGTTTGGGAACACTCCTTGTCTGTGACGAGTACTGTACACGCAATGCTACCGAAATATGAACACGGAGAATTAACTACGGTACTAGTCCCCTCTTGGGATAAATGTGCACACTCAGGTTGCCCTCCCGCCAAGGTGTCAGGATATTTCTCTTACTATGGTAATCTTGTGGGCTACCGTATTACAACGTTTACAACACAGGACATATAAGAAGAGAACGAGAGTACTGTACAGTACGGTACTGTGTTGGAATCTGTAATCCCAGTAATAGGCCTCGAGGTGTAGCTTGTGATTTAGTAATTAGCCAATTCTGGACTAGATTGTAGCTAGCACCATGGGAACTCCTGGTTGCCGATATCAAAGTTCTCTTGAGTAACCAAGTGCCAGCAGAGCTAGACATATCACATTCACCGGGACACCGGTGTCCCCAGGACCCCCCGATCGGCCACCTGCTACTTGTAGAATGCCTGATTCCAGGAGAAACTTTATCGAGGACCCTTGTATTATTCACCACAGTAAGCAAGAACTCTCTTGAAGTCCAGGCCTTACTCCCAATCATGAGGAGATCCAATCTTGGCGGCCAAATGCTGGGCATTTCCTAGAAAGCCATCCCCTCTCCAATAGAGAAGTTTGGTTGTGCTTGGATCCCCACGTCCGGAGATGAAAGTGCAGTAAAGTTGCAGGGGTGCTCAGTACTTGTACTACACCTTTATCAAGGTGAATTCCTTGACTTACCTTACTCCTTGGCGGCCATCTATCAAGATTCCGACCAAGTTAGGGTAGGGTACGTTGATCAACGTGTGGGATATGCAGCAGTCGTTCGTTACTCGAGTATGATACTCTGTTCAATAGTCGCAAATTGTCACGGTAAAGATGGAGCCCACCAACCACCAACCACCAACCCCCGGCTGAACACCGTCATCAGCACAGACCAAGTTCTGAGTCGGGTGCAACCGAACGAAGAAGCCAGGTCACTCCACAAATCAGTCAATGTTACGCTTGTAACACTTCCCGCTGCCACCTTCTGTCAAAGATGCGAAAATCATCACTGGTGCCATCAGCGCCTATGTGCCAAGACACCAAGTTACATGCTCGAGTGCTGTACAATTCTCAGCCTCACTTAGGAGAGCCTTTCTACCCTAGTTCCCCTGTCCACCCCGCAACTTGTTTTGGCGCGATTATTGGCACTTGTATTTGTGGTGTTGGGCCTGATATTACCGGTATCTACAGCGGGTGATGTGCAAATATGAAACGTGAACCCATTGAAAAACCGGGCACTTGGCAGTGTCGGAAGGAATTATTTACAGAGTAAACCTTATTCCGGACCCCAGTGGGATATTTTCGAGACTCCGCGAGAGGCGATATGCTGCATCGGAGGTACCGTACCGTAAGACCACAGTTTGTACTCGTACTGTACTGGGGAGTTCTAATAATGGGGGGTACCGTATAGTTACTATCGGTTAGTGGAAATCATTGCTGACCCTGGATCTCCTTGGCAACCTACCGGTACAGTGCTATACCGGTACTTTACTTTATTTTCCCACTTGGACTCCCCACACAATACAGTAATTTACCTACTATCGTAGCCGTATCCGACACTCGAGCGCCGTGTGGTAGGTACTGTACTATGCTATGCAGTGATGGTGTCCTACCTGCGCACAGATAAAATAAGCATATATCGGTAGTCAGCGTGATCACGTAGACTTGTAGACACTCACCCACACTCACTCACTTGCTTGCTTGCTTGCTTCCCCACCACACAAACGGAAATAAAAAATATAAAAAATAAAAAAAAACGAAAGGGAAATTTGCACCATCGAAATTCCCCGGTGTGCACAGCCTCAGTGCCTCTATTGGATGACCGCATCGCCGTTCCTTGGCACCGTAATTGGCCCATGCAGTTGCGTGAAGATCAAACAATATTGATCCTTCTAGAAGGGAGCGGGTTGCTGCCCTCAGCGCCTATCAATTGCCTCGGTAGAATCTCGGTCTCTATTTTGATAGCACATTTTGCTGCCGTTTTCTCATCGGCCCTAGAGGTATTCTCGGCAGCTGGGCTCCGATGACTCAGTATGTATCATACCCCGACCACCGATTGATAGCGGGCGAATGTGTGGTGCATAGATTGTCAGAATAGTTCTCTGATTTGGGGGTGTCAGAGGATTTGGTGATACATTGCTGGTGGGGGAGGGGGGGAGG
>QFET01002681.1:860-27214 GCA_003316355.1 Tuber calosporum
TTTTTTTTTTCACCTTTTGAGTTTTTTCCTTTCCTTTTTATATTTTAGCATTGCATGGTTGGTGGCGGTGGTGGAGGAATATAGGTGAAGATCTCATTCGGATATCTTGGCGCTTTTACTATTTTTCCGATTGCATTTTTTTTCGATTCAATCCTTTATTATCTTTGTTACTTTTTTTTTTTTTTTTCTTTTCTTTCGTTCTCAATTTGCATATCGCGGTCATCATTTCTTAGGATTGGGTTTTGGAGGCATTCATTACGGCTGATTCGTTCAATATATATATGATATATAAAAAAAAAACCATCACGCTCTTTAAATTTTGGCCCACTCCCGGGGTTTTCGAGTTTTCGCCTGTGAAGTTTACGTGAGATGAATTTGAGTTCTGAGTTTGAATGGGCCATCTTTGGCTCTAGCTCCGCTTGCCGGGTTCTTTATTCCAGCTTGAACTTATTGTTATATCGTACCGGTAGTGTAAAGGGATCGAACCCGGTTCTTGAGGGGCGAGCGGAGCTCGGTGTCGAGCTGGTTGACCAAAACAAAGAATTTAAAAGAAAAAAAAAAAAAGTGACCTACCAGAGGAAGCCAATCCTGAGGGGAACGAACCAAAGGTTCTTTTCTTTTCTTTTCAATCAAGTGTTGCAAGAAAGACTAGTTCAAAATGTAAATTTTGGTGAGAATCGAACAAGTGACACAATCCACCCAGGTCCCATTCTGCAAAATACTCTAGAGTGGTGCATGAGTGAGAAACGATGAAAATGTGTGAGAAAAATAAATTGTTTTTTTCAAAAGCTCCCAAACACATTTTTTACAAGTATCACAAGAGAGATATTTCCAATGCCTTCTGCTTCATCCACTATTCCGCTTTTGTTCCCCGGAGATAATTTCATTTTGCTCATGATGTCTCGGTAATTCGTGGACTAACCGGATCGGTTGCAGCTGGATTCCTATTCCACCGGAGGACCGGCCGTTAAGTTAAGCACCTTGCACCGTAGACTACCTGGAGTATCCTAGTCCTCCGGTTGCTGAACATAAATATATCGATATTCTGCCGGGGCTCTTCACCTGGTGCATCAGGCAGCGTACCTAACTCTTGGTATACGTTGCTCAACATACCGCCATCTTGGTTCATACCGATAGGTACTAGGTACTACTGTGGGGGACGGTTTTTTAGAGGGACTCTCGCTAATAAGGAGGGCCAGCTCTCTTTTCTCTCTCTCTTCGATCCAAGACGGGATACGGTATAGCGATGCCGGAAACGCCAAAAGTAGGCGTGTGTGTGGCGGTAAGTTCTATGATCTAGGGCTTTGATGGAAGCTCGTTCTGTACGCCCTATATCTTGAGGAGGCGAGATAGTCTCTGATTGGCAGGTTTGGATTTTCACATATCATATCGTATCTAGCCGACAGATCAGCGGCCTGGTTGGGGTTCGATACGGTACCGCCGATCGCACCCATTGGATGAAATACCAGAAAATTAGATTCTGCTCCGTGAAATCCAATTCGAGGATAAATTATTAGGACATTTAACTACTGGATTGGGGGAGGGCATTGTGTATGCATGATATTTCGACCCCCCCCCCTCACCCCCCCGGACACCTCGCTTCCTTAGTGCCTGAAAGCCAACCCAGGACGGCGGGTCTCCCGGTGTCTCGCGTCTCACCATACTTGCACGGTGCAAAGTGCCTAAAGGTGGGTTCTCCGGTGGAAGGAGAATTCCGTTGCAATAGACCGGGGTTGAGCCTAGAATTACCGAGTCAACCAGAGCAGTGGAAATGATACACCTACGGGCACCTGCAGAGAGGTGAATAAAGCAGAAATCGATAATGTATTTAAAGAAGAAAGGTTTTTTTTAACTAGATCCTTGAGTCTAGGTGAAGGTTCTTGTGGATTGGTTCTGAGTCTATTGTTTTTTTTGTTTTTTTTTTCTTCGTAGGTTATCACATTGTTTTACTCATATGCACTCTACAGTATTTTTCAGCACAGAACTCGTTCCACTCTCACCAAAAAATTTTAGGCTCTTAATATTTTCTTTAAAAATCACTTGTTTGTTCTTTCTAGAAGTGGCTTTATCTCAGTGCTTTTTTTTTTTCCTTCTTTAAAATTCCTTGTTGTTGTCCACTAGATAGAGATTGCGTTCTGCCTGTTTTGAGGACCCGGTTTGAGCCCCTTTGCACTATACTAAATACTCTCATATATTAAGCGCTGCGCGCTGTCAACTTGTAGAGCTAGCTCTCTACTAACGAGTGATAAGATGTGGTTTGGGAGGCATTACCGATAGACTGAGACACTCTCTAGCCGGAGGTATTGTCTCTGGAGAGGGAGGGGGAGCATGGGTTTCGCCGGTCTAATTGGCCCATCTTGCGGGTCCCCTCTCTCCCCCTTCAGTCCCTACCCCTCCAGTCGGGTGGGAACAAGCATCCTTCGCAAGAGCTGTGGAATGGTAAGAAGGATGGGAAATAAAGGAGGGCAAAAATTCTGACCAACGGGTGTCCCTGAGGTATACCTACCTCCCGCAACTCTTGAAACTATTCTAACATACCAGGAACCCCGTCTCGGAGAAAAAAGAAAAGAAAAGAAAAAATACAGTCCGGGCAGGTACATGTACTTGTACGATACCCCAATGTTTCCCCATATTAGCGAGCATCCGGAACAAGAGGCGCTGGCTTAGGAACGCCTAAATACGGTTAAAAACTACACAACTGGCGGATGGCAGGCCAATAAATGTCGAATGCACGCTACACCGGGGGCCCGCATCGTAGGGGAACCTTGAAACTTAGGCTTGGATAGAAGGATATTCATGATAGTCGGAACCCTTTGAATCACTACTTTGGTTAGCCGTAAAAAAAAAAAAAAGGTTTTTCCGAATTTGTGCCCCGATCGTTAGGAAGGTAAGCTGCAATATTCTGGGGAGGGGACAACCTACGATAGATCACTGAACTGTCCAGGTCTAGGTACCCGCAAGCGCACTGCCTGACGTCCCACAACCTCCCCCGCCACTAAATTAAATGCAACCCATCATTGTCACCGTCTGGTTCGATCAGCAGGGTTTAACTCCACATTCAAGTCGGTAGCCGCGAGAGGGGTGTTTATGAGAACCACATAATATTATTGAATTCACCCACAGGGCACGGGGGTCTCTGCTCAGGGGTAGTGCATTAGGATAGGGAGTAGGCTATATAGTACACGGGTTTCTAGAGGCGTTTCCTGAGATCGCTATACGGTATTCAAGTTTTAGTGTCTTTTTTTGCTTTTTATATATAGATAATATACGGTATTACCTATTCTCTATCAGGGCAGTGCCAAATACGGTATGGTATCATACTCCACAAATATTCCAACCAAAGCGGATCAACCCACAACATCCCGCCCGCTTACAACGGGTTCACAAATAAACGGACAAACTTATATCATTACCATAAATTTACAGAAACTAGGATAGCTGGTACATCCTCTCCCTCTTGTTGATGCCGCCAGACAATTCACCGGTATGAAAAAAGATAGACATTGAGGAAGGGTTACACAGGCGAGAGATTTTATGCTTTAAAAAGCCCAAAACCTGCAGAGTCCGGGCTCGGGAAAGTATTGGTGTACCAGAATGTGAATGTTGTGTCTTCTTCGATGGTGGAGTCTCTATTGTGTCACAGGAGGTAAAATTTGGGGATGACTTGGCACCGGCGTGGAGGCTCATGTCTTTGTAACCAACCTCGTACACCACTATCCACAAAACACAAGGCAAATATCATCCTGACAAGTAGCAGGAAGGGAGAACAGGAAACACGACGGCGTGAGTATGATAGGTCCAATCAGTTCTTAAATGTAGAGAGAGACGGAAGAGCAAGCAACGCAGAGAAATGGGGAACAACGCGGGAACTAGAAAAACACCTATCTAAGCCTATTTACATCTAAATTTACCAAGGTCATGTCTAGGCCCCTTCCCCGCACCCCAGCTATTAACGGAAGGGAAATCTATCTAGTAGCAAAGAAGGAGGGATGTAAGCAAAGAAAGCTGAAAGGCCTATGAGAAAGGCGATGACCCAATACCGGCCGACCACAATCCGCAGGGTTGATATGGGGGTGTCAGGACTGGTGTCGGTTTTGCTTAGAGGAGACGAGGGCTTGAGGGGTTGCGCGGAGGGGGGTTGGGGGAGCCTGTGCTGTTTAGGTGGGGGGAGGTCGCTATCCAGGGGCATGGAGAACAAGCCCTTGAGGCCCGGTACCCCTTCCCGGTTATTGGGATCTGCCGATGGGAGTGCGGATTGGCCACTATGGTCTGTGATGGCGGTATTAGGGTCATCGCCTCGAAGTTGCACCTCTCCCGTACACTCGCCCCCATGCCAACCGGACAGCGGGAGGGCTACCTGGCTACCAAATCCTCCTGTGTTGGAATAGACATTGCCCCGCTCCTCTGGGATCCTCACCACCCGATCATGTTTTGCAGCAGGAGCTAACAAGGGCGAAGTGTGGTTCTGGCTGTCCGGCGTGGCGGCGGACACATCTTTCCGTTCCAGAAGCAGCTTTACTATCCCCTCATGTCCTTTCTCAGCCGCCCACGAGAGTGGTGTCTGGTCATACCAGGTGTCTGTCAGGTTGGGATTGACGTTATCTCGCTCCAAAAGCATCTTAACTATCCCCTCATGCCCGTTCTCAGCCGCCCACGAGAGTGGTGTCTGGTCATATTTGGTGTCTGGCAGGTCGGGATTGACGTTCTCTCGCTCCAAAAGCACCTTTACAGCCTCCTCATTCCCTCTTCTAGCTGCCCATACGAGAGCCGTAGCCCCCATGCAATCGGCCGCGTTAACATCCCATTCCCTCATCTCCAATACTGCAGCAATAATACCCTTGGTCCCATAAAATGCTGCTCCATGGAGCCCTGTAAATCCCCTCGGACCTATCTTATGCTTATATTGAAGGTACCCGTACGCATATCTATTATAGTTCAATAATAGTAGTTGAGCAGATATATGCTCGTCAAATTTGTCGAGAAGCCTCAGTGCAAGTGTTCTAACATTCTCCGTTACCCCCCTCCTGGTGTGCTCTCCCCAGTAAATTGAAGCGTATTCTAGAAGGGGCGTTGTTGGCGGGGCAGACTCAAGAGTTGGCGAAAGATCTCGGATACATTCAAAATTGAGGTATGTCAAGCAAACCTCGGCAATTTCAGAGTGGGGATTGGGGAATAGGGCCTGATCACGCAAGAGATGCTCCTGCAGAGTAAGGTGCACCAGTCGGACAGTGGACGAAGAGGCCTCGACCGTGACAAGGCCTAGACAAGATGCTAGGAGTGTCGGTAATGCGGGAAGGTTTTCAGTATCCAGATCTGCAGATCCTATCTCCACTCCCAAGGCATGACGGAGCTCTTCGGCCCGTAACGGCCGTTCCGAATGCAACACCCACATAATGGCCTTCAGTGCGAGTGTTGCTTTATCTCTCTTCTGTGCCTTCAGTCGCCCTAGAGTTGCAGTGTAGGCATCACCAAGTCCATTTCCTCGCGTCATCTTTTCTAGCTTCTTTCTTCTCCGAGAAATTGTCCCCTCTCCCAGAATAGCGTCGATGTTTAGTGAAACAAGGAGGAATCTACACACGATTGTTGGTAAGCATACATCGTTGATCGATCGGAGGCTCCAAATGCTGCTACGCACATATCAGACATCTTTTCTAGGATATTTCTAACAATATCCGCCCTCAAACCATCGTCCATCGCATCCGGCTCCACATCCCCCTTTAGCTTCATCTTTAGATAGCTCCTGATGTCGTCTGTATTTGGGCTGATGGGCATCACAACGATCTTGCTGAAGTGTCTTTGAATTGCATCCCTAACGTGGGGCCTCCCCGTAAGGAATATGCGCGTCCTAGGAGAGTCCAGAACAATCTCTCCCAGTGACTTAAGAACCTCTGGTAGGATCTTCGGTAGACATTCGTCCAGAGCGTCAACACAGATGAAAACTTGCGGTAGCGCAGCAATCGCTTCCTTCAACATTCGTTTCAAATCCACAAGTAGCAGGCCTCTATCACCCATGTCTTTTTTCGCTTTATGAAACTCTTCCTTCGGGATGTCTCCCCTGTCCACCAGCTGCTTTAGAATAGCTCCCATCATGTTGGTGATTGTCTGCTCTTGTTGATCGAGGAAGTCGTAGTACAAGGCTGCAACGACGATAGCTTCCTTTCTTGCCTGATCGTACAGGGTGTCGATCACCAGGGAACTAGTATTTCTGGCCGTCAGCGATATTCGCTTCTCTCAAAGGATCCCGCCACTTACCTCAGATATGTTTTGCCCACTCCGGGATTCCCGGAACAAAACAAGACAGCCTTATCAGCTCCACTCTCACTGCCTCTCCACTCCCGGAACTCGCTCGTTTCCAAAAGCCAATCCCCAACGCCGGCGAATCGGTCGGTACGCACGCCTTGGTGTCTCTTATTTGGCTCTAGCGGGGAGAGCCAATGCATGATCTGCGCATCCTCGTCGGATTTGTAAATAATATTGTGGCTCCCTATCGTGTTGCCACAGTTGGAATTATTGTCGCCGTAGGTGACCGATCGTGTATGTGTAGTCTGGGACATGATGCTCAATCCAAAATGTTGGTTGCGTGTCCAGATGGTACGGCAGTATGTAGTGGTATCGGGGAAGCTTGCAACACTGTCGATAAAAGTGGTGAAGAAAAGAGGGGTGCCGGGCTGTGTTGGCAACCTCTGTCCAATTATTTTCATGCCAAGGAAATACCGCCACGGTGGAAATGTTGAGGAATCCCTGCCATCTGACTTCGGCATTGCAGATTGGTGCATGATATGATAAATGTAGACTTCACCGCTGTGGTGTGTCTGCAAGCAGAGCACGTGATATTGTATCACAAGCGTTTGGGATACGTGAAAATTGTTCAATTGCGATTGAGCAATCGTTCAAGTGTAAGCCAGGGAGGCCGTTTTTCTACTGTTTCCCCATCATCAACCGTCCCCGGTGCGAATAAGGACAGGAATAAACACAGATTTGCCGCCCGGCCGGCAACCCTTCATTTTGGCTCTGGTCAGGAGTTGTTGGCGGTAAGATTTGTTCCATTTTCAGAGGGATGTTTTGTTCATACCATTACGAGAAAAAGTCAATCCCCGGCCCTCCCTACAAAGCTCCAGCAATGCTCTTTATCCCCGAAAAAACACAACGCTTTTCCCACAGCCAAGGAATAGTACTTCAACTTCTAATAAATAAAACGGAATCACAATAAAAGGTGAGAAAATCTAAATAGTGAGTTGTAAAAGTTTCATCAAAAGTATGCACGGCTTAAATTTTTTTTTTTTTTTGATGTATAAGTGGGGCATGCTAGGAGGGCCAAGGTGCTGAGACAAGAGAGGCCAATCTAGATACTAGGGCTGAGGGAGGTCCCTAGGTTTGAGAAAAAAAAAAACAAAAAAAAAAAAACAGAGAGCTGTAAAGTAGCTATAATATCGATAATAGCAATAGCAATCACTGAATGTCCCCCGATCCACCAACTACGAAATCACCAAACATATGACTAGTATTTCGGACACTTCATCCCTGGGGCAAGTTCGAAGTATGAAATAAAGATGGAGTACATAGCCCAATATCCATAAATCAGCATTTAGCGTGTGCGCGAGGTTCTCCCCAGGTTTCCTCGCTACCGGATCTGTAAACTCCTGTTTTAGCCTGAATTAGCGGCATATAACTGAAGCGAGGGAATAGGAGTCGTCGTGGCCATAATGGGGTTCGTCGAATGACGTTTCCTCGGAAATTACAGCGTATTTAGGAAGGTATATACCACTGAATTCCGGACTGTTTTCGCTGAAATTAAATACGCCCCTGGTCCTCTGATACTCGTTCCATTGGCCAAACCATGGGCATACGCTTTCAATGGCATGACTTCAATACGGCCTCACGGGACTCTATATAAACCGAGTCCAGAACTTTCCGAAGCCCCGTCATGCTATGTTACGGGCTCTTTGTACAAGCCTTAGTATTCGATCTTGGGTTCTGACGCACGAGAAGCCGAGTGATATCTCATGCTTCCGCGAGATCTTGGATGACAATGCCGGCAACTGAAATTGGTACCTCTTGTTCTTAGAGGGCGAGGCGAAAACATGTTTGGTCTCACGGTCTTGGAGCAGGTTCGGGCATGTGCGGTAAGTTATAGCATACTTGAGGGATCTAGATTGCTCCTTATGTCCTGTCGGGGTAAAATTGTAACTAGGGAAAGGTATTTTACAATACCTCTCACTTCTGGTCACTTATATTTCTACTTTGTGTTTTGTTGTTTCGCAAATGTCCTCCCCTCAAAAGGTTTATATAAGGGGGGGGGTTGGAGTGTCCACCATACTATCCACGATGAGATGGAAAAAAAAAGGAAAACGATCAACTTGAGAATCGAGAAGGGCTTCGATTTCTCACACCCGCTAACTTTGCCACATCCCGTTTTGACTTTACTTTTATTCTTTCCCCGCTTTCTCTCCCGTCCGCTCTCCTCGAATTGGGCAGCCCTACCTCTTTCTTCGGGGTTGTTGGTTATTGAGGTTTATACTTGATAAGCACTACCCTTTGGTTGCTTTTGCCCATTAGGTTAAAGACTTCCTAACTGGTTATTCTTTTCTGGTGTCACTGATTGTGACTCCCACCTTACTTCTACCCATTTGGGTATCGCTATCCTCCTGCTATTACTACTAGATTAATATAGTCAGTGTTCCCAACCGTCCCAGGCAGGGTGAATAAGGATGGCTGGGCACGGCGTCCGTATCTGATGAAGATCACAGTCCTGTAGGTGACGGCCGGCCCCTCCAGTCTTTTTGGGCAAATGGTAACTTCCAGTAGGGCTCTGCTATCTTGGGAATTGACGGGCGTCACCTGTAGGGCCTGGCCGTCTTTAGCAAGGACGGGCATCCTGTGTAGAGCGCAGCTGCCACTAACAGGCTGACGCAATTCCCTTTAGAGCTTTGTAGTCATGCGTATTACCCCCTTCATCCTCTATTGCCCGAGTTGTAGCTGTACCACTCCACTTGAGTAAACGAAATATACATAAATATAGACCTGAGATATGACGATTTTCTGTTTTGAGAAGTTTTAACGATAAAGCAGAGTCAACCTATCTTGGTCTCACTCACTCACCTCTTTTACTCTCTATACAGTCTACCTTCTCTTCCGGTATTATGTCAGAAGCGCTATCCTATTCATCGCATGGAACTCCAGGATCACAGGGTCCTGACGACTCCATTTCGCAAGTTGTAACATGTGTACATGTTCCGGTACCTCTATTACCACTCTCGTTAGCCTCTCATTTGTCTGATTACACTTATTTGATTTGATTTCTTTTGTATTTGAATTCCCAACCGGAATCTCTAGATTCTGGCGCTCTGATTACTGTATGCTTTGGAGGATCGGCAGGATTGTGCCCTAGGAGTTCTAAGGGAAGGAACAGGGCATGTATACTGGCGGTAGGATAGAGGCAGTGTTGTGGGAAAGCCCTAGGCTTTCCAGGACTCTGGCAGGCCCACAGGATTCCAGTAGCTGTACACTCACTGGCAATGATAGTGGCTGCGGGTTTCCAGAGCCTCAGCTCTTGCAGGAAAGATTTTCATGTATTTAAGAGTGGTCTCCTGGCTAGCAGGAGACTTTAGTCTTCAGACAGCGGCATAGACAGTGAATACACTTGGTTGAATGTCAATCCTATTGTTCCCCATCGCTCTATAACCCATTCTATTGTACTCACCTTGTGTTCGCCTTTCAGCAGGTCTCCCTTAAATACCAAAGTGATAGCAGGCTACCACTTAGGCTCTATTGTATAACTGTTCAAACAGGCTAGCGCCTGTTGCATTTTTTTCGCCTCAGCAGGTGATATCAGGTTCTCAGGATTGAGAACAAGGGGTAGGATTGATCACCCTTCCCTTTTCTTGATAACTAGTTAGAAGTAGGAGCGGCAGGGAGAGACTGCAGGCTCAGGTGCTACATTCATCATTACAGACAGAAGAAGTCAGACCACTAGGTCTAGAAGGATATCCAGACCTCCCAGCAGACTTGGGAATAACCCAGATTCACAACCAGAAGGAGAAGGTCACGATACACCTATACCTAAACAAAGTTTCCTACAACCAGGAGACCTTGATACAGACTCAGAAGAGTACCTTACTACAGAGCAAATCGTCCAAAGAGAAAGCCAGAGAACAGAGACACCTCATGAATCGAGACCAAGAACCAGAAGCATTTTGGAGACTGTCTTTGGAACACTACCACACTCTGCAGTACCCTCAAGAAGCGAGACACCAGCTGGCGGATATCCTGACTCCCCAGGACCCTCCAGACTACCACAACTACCTCAGGGAAAAGGGAAAGAACCAGAAACTCCCAGACACCAACCAGCACCACCGCCTGCATCTAGAACGATGGCTGACACTCCTGAACAACCCAGACAACCAAAGATGAAGCTTCCACAACCATCCAAGTTCAGTGGAGAAGGCGAGGATCTACAACCAGACAAACTCAAGCGTTGGTTTAGGGAGGTTAAGAAGTACTTATCCAAGTATGATGTCCTTGATGACACAGAAGATATAGTGGACTACTATGGCGCCTATACAGAAAAGCAAGAACATAGTGCCTACCTCAACCTCATGGATGAGTTTGAAGCCAACCAACCGTCCCTCCAAGAATTCAGGAATCGATTTAAGCAGCTCTTTGAAGCATCAACCAATACAGATGACCTGAATCTCAAATGGTAGAAGATACAAAAATGCTCAGGAGGGAAGCCAGCGAGAATGTCAAAGATTTTTGGTGAACTAGAAGACGTAAGAGGTACACTGCCTAGGGACTTGATATTAGACTATGCGCAAAGGCAACACTTTCTGGATGCCATAGATCCCAGGCTCAGAAGGAATGTGGAACCACAGATAAGAGATACTGGTACCTGAAATCAAGTTGTCCAATTGGCAGAAAGATATTATGCAACAATGTTCAAGACTGGAGCCTATGGGAGTAGCGGCAGCTCCTCCAGCACCCCCGGAAATAAGGGTAACAAAGATGATAACTCTCCTCAACCAACCAATTGTAAGCCAGCAGGAAAAGGCAAAGCTCCAGGGAAGAAATCGACCTCTCCCAAGCATAAGAAGCCAAGCAAGGAGGAAATGGATCGACGCAAGAGAAAAGGAGCCTGTTACTACTGTAGAGAGGCAGGACATATGGCAAATGATTGTCCTAAGAAGGAGATCAAACCCAACCATGTCACAGTCACCCAGGACACGACTGATGGCGATGAAGAGAAATATGAGGCATAAACCGATGAGACTGAACAGTTGGATGGAAGGAATACCATCATAACCTACAAGACTACTATTGGCGCCCCCATGGAAGCGGCAAGACCATTCCAACCATTAGAATTCACAATACTAGTCAACAAGAAACCCGCCAGGGTCCTAGCAGACACTGGAACCATTGGCGGTACCCTAATCAGCAATCGCTTTGTCACAACAAACAATATCCCATATACCAATAAGAAGACGCCTATTAGGCTCAAAATGGCTGTCAAGGGATCCAGATCAAGCAGCAGTCACACTTGCATCACAGATATCGAAATTGGAAGCATGAAGGTACGCAAGGTCCACATGAGCGTCACTCCAGTATCAGACTATGATATACTACTCAGTATGGATGACCTCATACGCTTTGGAGCAGTTATAGACTGCCGGAAAAATACCCTCTACTTTCCTGACCACAAAGTCACAGTAAACTGCAATGGGAACAGCACTCAGCCTCGCTTAGCGATGGCCAAACAGGAAGATATACCAGACTTCATCAAGATGTTTCCTCTGGTTTTTATTACTGAAATACCTGAAACTCTACCACAATTGCGACGCTTTAACTACCAGATCATGATGAAGGACCCTGACCTTTATGTTAAGATGCCAACCTTCAAGACCCTTGAAAAATTGATTCCTAAATTCAAGGCATGGATAGAGAACCAAATCAGGGCAGGGATACGCTAGAGATTACAAACTCCAAGAGGCGCCGGCATGTTCATTCAAGGGAAACCTGATGGCAGGATAAAACCATTAGTGGACCTTAGCCATAGGAATGATAACACCAAGAAGGACGAAGCTCCTATTCCCAACCAGCAGCTCATACTCAATACTGTTGGCAGAGCCAAATTCCGAAGCAAGATAGACCTCAGTGATGCCTACTTTCAGACCAGGGTTGACCCTGAGAAAGAGAAGTATAATACGATCAAGACACCATTTGGAGGCTTCGCCTGCAAAGTGATGCTGTAAGGAGACACAAATGCCCCAGGAACCTTCATGAGAGTCATGGAAGATACACTATCAGAGGAGCTAGGAGTCTTTGTATGGGTATACATTGACGATATCCTGATATATAGCGATACACATCAGGACCATATCAAGGATATCAAAGCTGTTTGCCAGAAGCTGCAGAAAGTGCAGCTATATGCTAACCCAAAGAAGAGTGTCTTCTTTGCAGAAAAGCTTGACATCCTAGGACACCTGATCGATAATAAAGGCATTCACCCAGCACCAGAGAAGATCCGGAGCGTTGAGGACTGGACTAGACCGCAGAATAGAAAAGAAATACAGCGGTTTAGTGGGATGGTCAATTATATCTCCCAGTTCCTAACACATATCGCCACAATTACTGCACCACTCACAGAGCTTACCGGCGACGCAGAATGGATATGGACAGACTTGCAGGAAGCAGCCTTTCAAGCCTTGAAAAGGGTGGCGAAAAATCATCATAGTTCTTAGACCTATTGAGTATACCAACCCAGAACCAATCTGGCTATTTACCGATGCATCTCCCACCAGCAGTGGCGCTTGAATAGGCCAACGACCAACCAGAGATATAGCCAGACCAGCAGCATTCCATTCCAGGAAACTGTCAGCCTCTCAGAGTAACTACCCCACCCACCAACAGGAAGCGCTTGCAATAGTTGAGGCTGTACAAGCCTTCGCCCATCTGTTGTCTCACACAAAGTTCACCATCATTACCGACCATGAGAGTCTTACCAAGCTCATGACACAGAAGAATCTCTGTCACTAGCAGCAAAGATGGATCATGCATCTTAGCCGCTTCGATTTGAAAATAGTATACATGCCTGGAGTGGAGAATTTCTGGCAGACTATCTATCCAGAGTTCATGAAAGCAATTCAGGGCCTCAAGATATAATACTAGAGTACCCCACCTCCGAAAATTCAGATCCCCAGAACCACAACTCCCATCATATTCAAACCAACTACACTTCTTCCTCATACTATAGCCTAGATTCCGACAGCGAAATGGAAACCATAGAAGAAAAACAGCATTCTCTATCCCTCACTACTCGCGAATCTATCTATCACTCCTCCCCAGACTACCTAGCCAGCAAAGAGATAGCATCCAATGCAGTCATTCGCTCCCAAAAGCGCAAGAATAGTGCTAGCAGCACCGATAACCGCATCCAGGCAGGAAACTCTTGGGGAGACAAAGCCACCTTGAACATTCACCAGAATATAGAGGAACGAAGCCATTCAACGCTCAGTTGGACTGCCTGCTATGATGACCAGTGCTTTACACATAGAGACAGCAAGGAAGCCAATGGATACTTCCCTGGGGACCCTGAAAAGCGAAAGCAAGCCAAGAGAGCCAAAGCAACATCTACATCTATGCACAGTAGCCCACCTCCATCAAATGATAGCTCTATGTCCCTACCCTCTCCAGGAAACAAGTACCTCAGGCTTGCAGATATGTTAACTCCAGCATCTCCACCTCTGGCTTCTACAGCTTCGCCTGCTTCTGGACCACTCTACAGTGATCCAGAAGCTTTCTGGAATACATGGGAAAGCGACAAGGCCCAGACCTTCCTTGGTACCCTCCACTCATCCCTCATGGGTAAATCCCGCTCAGCTATTATTGAAGCTCTCCAGAATAACCCTCTCTTCCGGCGAGTCTTGGGGACCACTGACAAGCTACACTATTCAATCCGGGATGGCCTCCTTATAGCTGACAATACCAACGGCTATTCTAACATCTATATCCCTATGGGACCCTTGGAAAGGGGGGTATCCCTGCGGGATTTTATCCTTAAAATAGCTCATGAAGGCCTAGGACACTTCTCTGCACACAAGACCTACAAGTACGCCTCTTGTTTCTTCTGGTGGCCTCTCATGCTCTAGGACTTCATAGCCTACTGCCACTCTTGTGATCAATGCCAGATCAACAAGGAGCCCAACACACTTCCGGCAGGTAGATCTTTAGCCCTGCCAGCACCTGACGAAGCCTACCAATGCCTTGCCATTCATTTCGCTGGTCCCTTCAATAAATCAAAGAACCATACATCTATCATGGTAATTATCGATCACTTTACCTCCTACACTCATCTTATACCAATTCAGGACTCTGCCACCTCCGAAAAGGTATTCAGCAAGCTCCAGAAGAGGATATTTGATGTTCATGGACATCCCCTAAGCATAGTACTGGACCAAGACTCCCGCTTTACCTCTAGGTTCTGGTCTCAGATGATGAAGTCAATGGGAATCCAGGTCTGGATGGCTACCCAATACCACCACCAAACCAAGGGCCAAGTAGAGCGCCGGATCCGCACCCTTAAACAGATGATATGGAACTTTATCAACAAAAGACAGAACAACTGGTCCAATGCCCTCCTAGCGATAGCAGCAGCCATGAATGCCGCCCCCCATGAATCTTTAGGAATATCCCCCTACCAAGCACTTTGTGGACGCCCTTGAAAGCTCTTCAACCATGTTCTCAGATCCGGCAGCAAAGTATCAGCAGTGGAGCAGATCCTGAATGCCCATGAAGCCACCAGGATGGAAGTAGATATGGCCAGAAAGCATGCTACATTGCGGCAGACTGTGCAAGCAGATAAGAAGAGAAACCCCTATCGAAGACCATTCAATATTTGCACCAGAGTCCTTGTTAGAGGACGCCCTTAAACCTCCGACCCTGGACGATCAAAGAAGCTAGAGCCTCCCTGGTTTGGACCCTTTAGAGTCCTAGAGCATGACTCTAGTAGCGATAACTACAAGCTCGAATTGTCTCAGAGAATGGAGCACCAGAAGCCATACTTTCACAGCTCAACGCCTTATGGAATACCATGAGAACGATCTGGATAGATTTGCATCCAGGAGGATGGATAGGCCAGCCCCTATACGAATCAACAATGCAGAAGAATGGGAAGAAGAGGAGATATTGGATTATCGCCTACAGAACCTCAGAGTCGAATTCCTGGTACACAGGAAAGGGTATGAAAGGACCGATGACTCTGGGGAACATATCGTGAACCTGGACAACTCAATGGATTTTATAGCGGAATATTGGACAGAAAACCACAGCACAGAACTGATGTCTGAGATTACTGCCCACTATGTTATTACCTCTTGGGAGCCTATGGAAGTTTCTACAATCCCTTGTCCTGGAACCATAAGACCTAACGATTTCTGGCAACTCTATAATAATGAGGAATATGATTCGGCATGCTCCGATGATAGCTACTTCAATACTGATGATGCTTCCATGCTCTGGCCTTAGTAGAGTGACGATGAGGCCTATGCCCTTAGGAGAGAATAAGTTTTGTTCAGATTAAGGAAATGTAATATGTGTACATGTTCCGGTACCTCTATTACCACTCTCATTAGCCGTTCCTTTGTCCGTATAAAGTAACGGGGTAACCAATTCGGTACTGTTAAAGTGTCTAGGCCGTGCCCGTATCAAGAGAAGTAGAGAACTGTCAGGAAAGCTCGATAAAAAAGTGTGATAACGATAACGGTTTCTCGAAGGCTTGTAAACATGTTATATTGTTAAGGTCTCTTCTCCGTTGCTTGATCATCCCTTAACTACGGGGGACTACTAACTATTTATACACTTTTCCCGGTACTTATGTTGGCCATATCTGAGAATTATCTCTGATAAACTTCGACTATAGTCTGGCAAGTGCAAACACCGTTTGACCCTGAAGATGTAAGCCCTCACTACAGCAATTGATCCCCCGGTCAATCTATTTCTCTGTGGGTGTCAAGCACTCCACCAGTAGATTGCCTTCGATCTCTTTGCAAGATGAACTAAGTTTAGGTAGATGCCGCACGTTTGCGAACCTCATACGGAATACCAGTTGGAACAGTCTGGATAGTTGTCTTTCTTGCATGTATGCACTCATGTGAAGATGCATTCGGATTATCAAGAATGTAGAATAGGTAATAGATCCTCTTGGATAAATTACTCTATTATCTTTCACCGAGGCTGAGTAGGTCTGGATACGATCCTACTTCTGGCCAGCATGGGTTGTAGTCAATATAGTCACCTCCCAGCGCTATATACCATCACATCTTTCTAGACTTGAAAGTCCAGTACTATATCCCATTTGTGTAACATCAGCTCCCCCTTCCTTTGATTCATCTTGAAGCAATTTCTTCTCTTTAGTACTCCTTCCGGTAGGGTTAAAAAACGTTCTGCGATAACTTGGCCACAGCAGGAAAAACCTTTCCGTAGATACCACTTAGCCCAACCGTGGCATCGCCGGATTTTCCTATGAAATTCTTCTACCAGTTCTTGAGCATGATGTAAGTACTCAGGTGGTTCCCATGTGTTCTGATCTTCAGATATTCCTTTCTACTTAACAAAATATCGAAGTTCTTGGATCGTTTGTGCACGTCCTCTAGATCTTCGCTCATAAGAGATTATTTCACTCTTAATAATTTTTTCCACCTCCCATTCAAGGTCACCTTCCACTTCTTCCGGTGCCAGGGGTGGTTGTTCTCGGCCGGGTCGAACTGATTGTCTGTATGGCTCGAGTAGCAATACATGGAATATGGGAAGGATTTTCCATTGCTCTGATATTTCCAATTTATAGGTTGGGTTTCCTCGTTGCTTCAGGATTTTCAACAGGCCGTTAAATTTTGGCGCTAACTTCTTGAAGGGTCGCTTGGTACGGATATTCTTTGCATTTAGCATAACCAAGTCTCCAATTTTGAAGTCTGGTTGGCTGTGAGCTTTGCGGTTATAGTATTTGTTCATTCCTTCATGAGTCCTTTCCAGGGATTGCTTTGCCTTTTCGTGTATCGCTTTCATCCAGTGAGCATACATGGTTGCTCCAGGGTTCTGAGCTTCTCGCTCCTTCATCAATTCTGTGTGTGGATGGTAACCATAGTTTGCGAAGAACAAAGTATTTCCATGTACGCTTGTTACCGAGTTGTTGTATGCATACTCGGCTAACGGCAATAGATGGTACCAGTCATCTTGATCATAGTTGACAAATATACGGAGGTAGCCTCTCAGCCCTTGGTTGACTCTTTCTGTTTGTCCATCAGTTTGAGGGTGGTACTCCGTAGACATTTTTCTTTTGATGCTTAATGTCTTGCAAAATGATTCCCAAAATTCTCCTGCAAACATTGCGTCCATATCCGAGATGACTTCCGTTGGTAACCGATGAAGTTTCCATACTTCTTTGATGAATGCCACGGCAACGTCCTTTGCAGTCGCGTTTTCTTCTAAGCCGATAAAGTGTGCCATTTTGGTGAACCGGTCGACAACAACCATGATTTGGGTGTATCCTGCGGATTTGGGAAGTTGAGTGATTAAATCTACCGAGGTGGATGCCCACGCCGCAAACGGGACTTGTAGTGGTTGTAACAGCCCAAAACGGGCATATCTTGTCGCCTTCGCCTTTTAGCACACAGTGCAGGATCGAACATAGTGGTTTATCCAGTTTGTGATTCCTTTATAGTAAAAGTCTATAGTAATAATTTCCAGAGTCTTTTCTTGGCCGTAATGTCCTGCAATCTTAGAGTCGTGACAGCTTTTTGCAATATCTGTTTGCAGGGATTCGCTTCGAGGAACATAAAGGCGTCCATTATAAAAGAGCATTTTGTCTGTTAGGCTCCCTTGGGTTGGCATATCTTTGCCATCATCTTGCAGGTCATCTAGTTCCTTTTTTCTGCATTGCCAAGCTGGATCCTTGTCTGCCGTTTCCATTACCCGTTCCAAGAAGTTTATATCAAATTTCTTGACTTCGCACTTGGCGATTATTGCATTTGACATTAGTGTTTGTCCTTTTGTGCAAATTGGGTGTAAGGAAATGTCGTTTGCGTCCAGATATTCATGCTTCGTGTAAGAATGTAAGAAACATAATTGTGGTTGAGTTTCTTCCAACCGTATGCCAGAGCTGCCAAAACCTCGGCTTCCTCGTTTGGTATCATCCAATTCCATGGCTTCAAGTAGCTCTCGCTCATCTATTTTTTCTACAATCATCTGTGCTATACGGTCTCCTCTCTGTACCTGAAAACTATTGTCAGTAGTGTTGACTAGGAGGATCTTAACCTCTCCTCTATAGTCTGCATCCACTGCTCCGGCTCCAATGGAAATACCATACTTGACTGCCAATCCACTATGTGGTGGGATGCGTGCATATGTTCTAATAGGTAGTCCAATAGCCAATCCTGTCCCTATGAGTACTGCCCATTTCCGTGAACTATGTTGTCTTCGGTACTGTATAGGTCATGACCAGCGGCTAGCTTGGAACCCCGAGTCGGGATTCTTGCCTCTGCTTGGAGTCTTTTAATCCTTATCGTATTGTTCCATTCCTCTGGAGGTGATGCTGGACGGGGCTGCCACGTGTTTTCTTTTCCACATATAACCGAGACTACTAAATTTCGGTTATCCTGTAGGTTTTGAAAATGATGCGACTGCAGTATAGCCTGCTTGGCATGCTCAGCTCCCTCTTCAGGGCAGTACTCAGGCCACCTGCTTAAAGCATCCGGTTTGCCTCCTCGGGTTCCTGGTTAGTATATGATTTTGTAATTAAAATCGCTTAGCTTTGGTGCCCAACGTATTTGTCTGGCCGACCACGCCTTTGTAGTGAGAAAGTATTGTAGGTTTTGATGATCAGTATAGATGATGAGAGGTTCATCTGTCCCTGCAAGATAGTGTCGCCATTCTTCCAACACCACCAGTATTGCTAACAATTCCTTTTCATGAATGTCGTAATTTCCGTTCGGCGGGAGTCGACTTTCGGGAGTGGAACCCGATCAGATGTAGTTTTTTGTCCAGGTATGGAGATAGGACACATCCCAGGGCGTAATCACGGGCATCTGTTTCCACTATTGTCTCCCTGTCCGGATAAAAGTGACATAATATTGGTGCTGTGACGAACCTACGTTTGAGCTCCTCAAACGCTAGTGGTTGTTTTTCTCTCCAAGAAAAATCCTTGGGGTTCCCTTAAAGTAAATCCGTGATTGGGGTGCATAGCGCGGAGAAATTCTTTATGAATCGCCGATATAAGTTAACAAAACCCATAAATATTTGAATTTCTTTAACCGAGGTATGTGGTTTCCAGGCCTTGATAGATTCCACCTTCCGGTCGCTCATAGTAACCCCATCTACAGCCACTATATAACCCAAGAACTCCCCGGATATGACATGGAAGGTGCTTTTCATAAGCGAGATAGACATTCTGTATTCTCGCAGTCCAGAACCTTCCTAACCAATATGATATGATCCTTTTCAGATTTAGAATATATAAGTATATCATCAATGTATACTACTACTCCTTCATCGAGGAAGTCCTTCAGGATCATAGTCATAATTGACGGAAAGGTGGCTGGTGCATTTACCAGACCAAACGGCATAACCTTATATTCATATAAGCTGTATCGTGTGCGAAAAGCGGTTTTCCATTCGTCATACTTTCTTATACGTATCAGGTTGTAACCGTCCTTCAGACCCAGCTTGGTGAAAATAGTGGCTCCTTCAACACGGTCGCGTAGCTCTGTCATAAGAGTTAATGGATATTTGTTGTGGATGGTGACTTTGTTTAGCCCTCGGTAGTCAACTACCAACCTCAGTCGTTTGTCGGGTTTGGGTACGAACAGTATTAGTGCACCTGCCGGTGATTTGCTCGGGGAGATTTTTCCTTGTTTTAACATATCGTCTGGATACGTTTGCAGAGCCATTAAGTGTTTTGCCAATAAAGGATATATAGGTCCCCAAGGTGGCTGGGTATCTGGTTTGAGGTCAATCGCATGATCGAAGGTTTGATGAGGTGGTAGTTTCGCCGCTGTTGATGGCCAAAACAGGTCTTTGTAATTGTGGTATTGAGCTGGTAGAGTAGCGAGTATTATTTCTTCCTCATCATCTACCCTGGCCACTTCTCCCATTACCTCGGCCTCTGGGTGTTTAAGAACTCCTTCATCCCATTCGATCGAGATTCCTTCATCCTCTGGCAAGAGATGAAGTTGGCATCCTGCATCCTCAAAAAGTCCAGTTCTCTGGGTTATGAATTCCTTTTATGGGGTGTTCATTACTCCAGCATCCGAATGGAATTATCATTCCGTAGTACCCGGTGGGTGATATCTCACACACAATCTTCGTTAAGTGTTTATTTTTTCCAATTTCCAAGTAAAGGGGAACAGTAAAACCCCTTCCAGTAGAGAATTCGTCAACAGTAAACCCCAAAATGGGTACCGGGTCCTTGCGGGATTAGTAAGGAATATTTAATTCCCTGATCAAATTTTAATGTATAACAAAAATGTTGGACCCTGAGTCTAGTAGGACCCTTATGCGATATCGTTTCCCATACACATAGATATGTGCAGTTCCTTCGGGGCATTGGTAGCGTTTTGGTTACTCATGCGTGAGCTTTTGTCGCTTCTGGTACATTATTATATTGGTTAGTCCTCGCTTAGAAGACATTATGATTTTACAGCTTGGGTGTTTGTTACAACGCCAGCATTGTTTCGACCATAGAGGTCTCCTCAGATGAACTAAATAAATAGTCAGTTTAATTAACATTGCGGGCAGCCCACTACAAGCGGTCTTTACCCACTCCCGAGGGGCTCCCATAATGTTAAAAATTTCTATTTTCATAGGAAAGTCGCATGCATAAGTATGCGGCGCATTTTTTATGCATGACAACCATGCCAAGTTATCAGTAATATGTGCTGGGGATTTTTCGATAACTTAGCTATGATTTTTGAGGGATTTTTCATAAAAGGGTAGTTTGTTTTCAAAAAAATAAATTGATTTCTGAAATGAGTAATAAATTCCGAAAGTAGTAACCGTTTCCGAATTTGGAATATCTTATCCCAATATGGAAATCATTGCGAATTTTGCTGTTGCTAATTGTCACTATAAGGATTGATGGATAACTCTCTCTTTCAGTTGTCCATCCGTGTTCTAGTTGGCCAACCTTATGGCGCTTTGACAAGAGGTCATTCGTTCAATCCTCACCATTGGCAGGGTATTTGAGGTATGTGGCTTATGAAGTCACTCAGGCTGTGTTTTGCATCACAGTATTTCCTCAGAGTGTTCAATTGGCCTCCAGGTGGTTCCTTTGGTACAGGACGGGTCAACTAAAAGCATAAACGTGGAAATTTTTGTAGTTCCTGCTCTCAGTTTACTCATACCCCTAGCCAAAGACGGATCCCTATTGGGATTCCGGTCACTATTGCTAGTGCCCCGAATACCCAAACGCCGTCGCTGTCGTTGCCTTTAGGACATTTCCGTGTCCGATAATTCCCATAACTGAGGTGTTAGTTCACGTTGTATGGGATTAACCTTGGGTTTTGCTTTGGTCATTGTGAGAGTTGCTGTCTGTAGTGTGCGGGGGAATTTCAGATGGTCCTTGGTTGTTTGCTTAGCGAAGGCTCTTGTAACAACAATGTCCTTGGGACATTTTCGCCAGGTGTGGTTGTTGAGGCCACAATGAGTGCAACCTTTGTCTGCCTTTCGCTTATCCATAACATCTTGTGGGATTCCATCAGGAGCATTTTTCCAGTCAGTATGCTCATCATTGTTGTTATTCCCTTTCTTTGGTGATGGGTTAGCCTTAGCGGTCTTCCATCATGAGGGATTGCTGCCTCGTTTCTGGTTGGTGTATCCTTGTTTGGTATTGATCCCCTTATTAGTGTCATCGCGCTTTCGCTGGGATAATCCACTAGATGAGGGTTCTCCTTTGGATAGTGTCCGCTGTTGCAGAAATTCCTCCTCTTGTCGGCCAACTTCCCGTATGGTTTCCATCCATTCCTCATCAGTGGAGAACTTTAGATGTGATAACCGGCGCAGATTATCTTCAGGAAGATAGCTTTCCACCTGTACCCTCCAACTAATTCCAGTGAGACCGGCCTTGATGTTAAGGTTTTCGAGGAGAGGGAGATAAGTGTCAATTTTGCCCTTATAGATGACGTTGGACATTTCTTCTAAGGCTTGTCGTTCCTCCTGGATGCCGATATATCGCTTTGTAATTTCTTGCCAAAAGCGCTCCCACATGGAATAGTCCGGGTCCCTGGTATATCCACCTAATCCACCCATCACCTTCCGCTATTTCTCTGAGAAGGGTGCCACTTTGTTCCCCTTTTTTTTCCCCAAGGCAAAGACTATTCGATGCCTATGATTTTCCCACTGTGTAGGATTGCGATCAAATTAGTCTTCGCAGGCTGTCAACCAGTTTCGAATATCCTGGTTGTCGTTTCCTTCATAGAAGTAAGGTGGTTCCGCTTATAGCTTTGCGGGTGGGGAGAGCATACCGTAACATTCTAAGAAGGCTAACATTAACCTGTCAGAGGGTACATCGTTTCTGGGAATAGATGGTAAAGGGAGAACGCGTTCTGGCCTGCCGCCCTTTCTGCCCTGTCCATCCTCTCCGTCACTATCGGACCCATCATCATAATCTGGATCAGGGGCATCATCAAGGTTACCTGATGGTGGTGGCGGTGGTAGGTGGTTTCCTCCACAGTCAACTCCTTTACCTTTGTCGTTTCTGGGAGTCTATGCTGATTCTTTTGTTGGAATAGTACCTTCTATCGGTACTATTGTCTGTCTTTGGTTGGACGGTCCTGGGTCACCATCACCCAGGCCGTGCTGTGTTGGTGGGCCAGGTGTCTTTTCCGCCAACTGTTGTATTAGAGCATCTAGGTAGGGCTTCATACCTGCGCTCTGTTCTCATTGTTGTTGAGTAGCTAATTCACGTTGCACATTCATTCTTCTGGTCCATTCCTGTTCCTGTTGGTTCAATTTAGTATTGAGTTCCATTAGTACCTTTTCTAGGATTTGGTCCCTTGTTTCAGAAACTAGTGCCTGTTGTTCCTGTTGAGCCTGTTGGCGTCGAAACTCTTCCTGGACCTGGGAACGGAATCTTTGCTGTTCGCGTTCGGTGTCGCCACTCAATTGTTCCCATGCACGGCAACCTTCCTGTATTTCAGCATCATTGATAACCTCACCTCTGGCCATACGGCTGTGCAACAATTCTAGCATTGTAAAACCTTGCCTAGCCTCCTGTGATAGTGCTGAGATCGCTATATGATTCTCATCTGCACTTGCTTTCAAGGATCGGTCATGGTGGCGTAATGCATAGACCACATTTTGTTGGATGTTATCTTGCATATTGATAGGCTTCTTGGTACGCTTGGCACGTTTCTGAACTCTTGATAGTGGACGATCCAAAGGTGTAATGAGTGAGCTGTTCCGGCTTCGTAACGGAAGCAAAGATGGCGAAGGGGTAGACTCTGTATCATCCTCTTCGATCATGCGGTCTGGTACCAAAGGACTAGGAAATGGTTTGTCATCACGTGCCATAGCCATGGCAGCTCGCTTAGCCACCCAAATATTTTCTGTATAAGAGATTTTATAATGACCAGTTATTCGGCCTCCACGCGCGAAAGTCGTATCCAGAAGAACAATTAGACCACTCTGACTCTCAGTCCTCAAATTCGCGCCACTGAAAGTCTTACCTATGCAGATGTGTGTAGATTCGTGAAATGTCCTCCGCTGTTGGGACTAAAAAAGGTTTAGTAAACCAAGATGGTTCAAAATATTCAAACAGCGGTATTTCCGCAATGTCAGCAGCCAGTATCTCTTCAAATGAGGATAAGGTGGATAAGGGGTCAAAAATCAGGATATTTTGTCCTGATAAGCAAGTATTAGAGATACTTCTTAATTGTTGGTTCAGTAAAGGTTCAAAGATTGAATGTGAGGATAGAGGATCAAGTCTAGGATCCTGCATATAATATAAGATAGATTATGATTTGCGTTTGGTGAATGCTGTTATCCACTGTCCGTCTTGCTGATATATTTTCTCAGTACGTTTGTTGTGTATAGCACGTAAGTGTCTGAGTGCTATTCTGTGGAGGTCGAGTGCGTATTCTTCGCAGGAGATAGGAAAGATGTTGTCCAAGTTCTGGGGTCGAGAGTGCCCACAATATTTGCACTGATGAAAACTTTTAGCGTCGTGGTATTCCTCAGGCATAAGAATAAATGGCCGTAGAATACAGTGGAGCTTTGGTGACAAGAGAATAACAATATAGTGTTACGGGGTAGCCAATCCAGTACTGTTGAATTTTGTAGGCCGTGCTCGTATCAAGAGAAGTAGAGAACTGTCAGGAAAGCGCGGTAAAAAAGTGTGATAACGATAAAGGTTTCTCGAAGGCTTGTAAACTTGTTATATTGATAAGGTCTCTTCTTTGTTGCTTGATCATCCCTTAACTACAGGGCTTATTTATTATTAATTCAGTTTTTATTCATGTTTAAGGTACAGAATCTACACATGCAACGCTAGCTATGGCAGTAAACAAACCTCCACCCCTGCCCTGACCCCGGAAAGCTATGGAAAAACCATAAGGCAAGCCTGACCCAACCGTTGTAAAAAACCATCCTAACAAGCCGCCACGCAGTAATCACAACCAGAGAGCCAACAAACCAACTTGAAAACAACTCCAAGCCCTGACAGTGAACCAGCCAAATGCAACAAAAGAGAACACAAAACAAGAAAACCCCAACACCTAAGACCGTAGTGAAACCAAAGGCCTAGGTACCGGACACACGTGGTTCCAGCTCTCGTAATAAGCCGGCAAGGGCACAAAGTAGGAAGACATTCCTGTGGGAATATAGCCCGGCACCAAGGGTGGAAAGGGGCCCCCTCAGAAGAGGAACCTCAAGAAGCGAAGCCAGATTGTGGCAGGGCCCAGTGCTGAGACCAGAGGAGGGAGTCAGCCTGGGGGTGGTAGTAAGGTACCAGCTTAGGGGGGGCAGTAAGGTGCCAGCTAGGTGAGTAGTAGGTGCCAGCCGATCAACCGTCTGGAGGAGAGGATAGAGGAGGGGTAGACCCAAGGACAAACGGAATCGTGTGCGTGGCCATCTAGGCAGTTCTCGTCAAAGCGAGAGTGGGGGAATCGACCATCTGAGTGCCAAAGCAACTGTAGGCCTGGAGAAGGTTTCCCGCTACTGCAACCCTGTTTCCCAGCCGCATAGGGAGGTCAGAGGGAATTCCCGACCATGCAAATATTAAGCGAGGCAGAGCAAAAATGCTAAGCGAGGCAAAACAAAAGCGGGGAAAGGAGAGGAACCATGAACAAAGATAGCAGAAGAGGAGAGAGGAAACTCAAAGGGGTAGACCCTAATGAGCATGGAGAGGAGGGATTCATTAAGACAAATCCCCACCCACTGGCATGGCCAGAGGGTGAGGTTGAGTCGAAACGAAAGTGGTGATGATTTCTCGTAGAGTTGAGATTTCAATCGCCGGGTGTGTAGAGGAGACGGAGGATGTCCCTTAACTACAGGGGACTACTAACTATTTATACACTTTTCCCGGTACTTAAGTTGGCCATATCAGAGAAGTATCTCTGATAAACTTTGTAACCTACTCCCATGTATCTCGAGAATCCCAGAGGGACTTTGAAGATACTATTAGGATAGGGGGAGAAGCGTCGAAGGATAGGTCTTCAATAGACAAGGTAAAAGGTATGGAACTGATAGAGTGACCGTTCAACTTGTAGTATTAAAGGTGATAGTCCTGTGAGGCTTGAGAGTCCGAATCCTTAAGGGATTGCAGGCTCTTTAAATACAAAAGATTGTAGCTAGGAAAACTAAACAAAAGCGCAAACATCCTGTCCAACAAACATGCTAACAGAGGCAGCATACCAAGGTAACCATATTCCGAAAACAGAGGGTTAAAAGCGACAGGATGGAGCTAACAAAACAAGTAATGGAATCCAAACAGGAAGGAACAAGAGATGGCTACTACTATGCAAATCCAGTAGGTATAGCAGGAGGATAGCGATACCCAACTGGGTAGAAGCAAGGAGGGGTAGTGATAAGCGAAACAAGGAAAGAATAACCCGTTAGGAAGTCATAACCAAGTAGGAAGGGAAAACCAAATAGTAGCGCTTATCAGGTATAAACCCAAATAAGTAATAACCAACATCAAGTCAGTAGTAATAGTAGAAACATAATAGGATTACGTTACATTCCCCTTAAAAGAAATAAAACAAACAAACAAAGAAGAATATCCTAAAGGGCTTAATGACCAACCCGCCTTTGGAGCACTCCACTCAATTTCAAAACATATAACTTAATTAGTAAACATATATCCATCACTGGTGTCA
>QFET01002682.1:0-26617 GCA_003316355.1 Tuber calosporum
CCTCACCTCCCTCCTAGGTCCCCTGCTAACCTATGGCTTCCACCCCTCCTCCCTTAAAAAAGCCAATAGCATTGTCCTCTCCAAGCCTGGCAAATCTGATTACAACTCCCACTCCTCCTTCCGAGTCATTGTCCTCCTAGATACTGTCTCCAAGATTCTGGAAAGGATAATGGAAACCCGCCTTTCGCTAATGGCCCGCACCGTTGGCCTCATCCACCCATACCATAGCGGCTAGCTTCCCGGCCTCAGCACCTTTGACGCATGTGCTGCCCTCTCTCATGAGGTCAGCCTGCTGCAACGGGCAGGCCTCAAGACCTCTACCCTCTTCCTTGATATTAAGGGAGGCTTTGACAATATTTCCTCTACTTGTTTATCCTCCTTACTTCGCACCAAAGGCGTATCTCCTTATATGGTTTCTTGGGTTCGCTCCATTTTGACTGACCGCAAATGCCGCCTGATTTTTCAGGGCTCCACTAATATTTTCTTACCTGTTCAAGTGGGTGCCCCCCAGGGCTCTCCTATCTCTCCTTTGTTATTTTTAATTTATGTTTCTTCCCTGCATTTGTCTATCCCAAAGGGGATTATGTTTTCTTATGTTGATGATTTTACTGTCACTATTGGGTCTGGGTCATACCGGAGGAACACACAGCTTCTTCAACACTACTACACCCGCCTCTGCAGGAAGGCCACCCCACTTGGAGTTTCCTTCTCCATCGCCAAAACCGAACTCATTCACTGGCGAACCCTAAGGGATCGTTCTCCCCCCTCACTGGCCCCAGTTTCTCTCGATGGGAGCCTCTTCCACCCCTCTTCCATAGTCCGATGGCTAGGATACTGGTTCTCGCCCTTGATGGAAACCTCCACCTACTTCCTAAAGAGACTAGCCCTCGCTCATGGGGCCTTCGGCCTCATCAGGCAACTTTCTCCTCCTGGTATAGGCATAGTCCCCTACCTGAACCGCAGACTGGCCATGGGCCTGCTACTACCGATCCTCATCTACGGAGCTGACATCCTCACCCCCAACGCAGCGATGATGGGCAAGATGGAGGTATTTTGGAGCAAGGTCCAACGATGGGTGACTAACTGCTTCTCATCGACTCCTGTATCTATCCTTCCTTGTGAGGCTTGCCTCCCCCCTCTCAACTCACTCCTCCCCCATCGCCGCAGGATGGCCGCACTACGGCTGGCCTGCTCCCCTCCCGAGATCAACCCAGCCGCAGCCCGGCTGCCTCCATCATTTCCATCTTTCTCCAACTTTAGGACAGGGGACTCCTCCCGCCACCTTCTTCGTGGCCTTAAGGCCAATTACATCCCACTCCGTTGGAACCAACCAAGGCCCATACCTGCCGTCCGCTCTCACCTCCCAATCGATGGGATGTGCTACCTCTTGGTCAGTGGCGCCGGACGGCTTCAAACTCCCACAGATAAACTCCCATCTCCGACCGGGCACTGTCTCTGCCCCCCCTGCTCCGATCCCAGGTGCTATCTCCTACAAATTGTTGAAGGAGTAGTGCAGAAAGGACCTCCTAACCGATTGGACACTCCTGTCCCCACCCCCTCCTTAGTACCAGTACAAGCTGTCCCTTCGCCCACATGCCTTCATGGGCCTTGACCGCTTCACAGCTGGGCGAATCCACCAAATGCGCGCTGGCAAGAGCTATCTTGCTGCTCAACCCTCATGGAACGATGCCGATCGCTAACCCACCTGCCCTTCCTGCGACTCAGAGGATGAAACCTTCGTGCATGCAATCCTCCAATGCCCCTCCAAGTCCCGAGAACGCCGGCTTTACCTTCCGAAGCTGTCTTCGATGGACCATGGCTCTCCACTGTGGGCTGACCTGGACATGATCCTTGGTCTTGCCTCATACATCCGCACTACTCGCACGAACTTCCCGCCCACTATGCCAGCGGTTTTTGCTACTACTGCCTCCTCCTCCTCCGACTATGACTCAGGCTGAGTGGTTTCACTTTCCTACTATATCTTTTCTCTCCGTTATGATTTCCTTTGATATCATTTCATTCTATACTTTTTGAATTAGTCGCCATTTTTGGGCGCGGTGACGGTATGGTCATCACTAGGGGAGAACTGGTGCGGTTATTTTTTTTGTTTTGCACGTTTGGAATTAACGTTTCGTTTATGCCATAGCTAGCGCTCCATGCAGGTTCCTGTACGTTAACAGCGAATATATGAGATAATCAAAAAAAAAAAAAAAAAAAAACCCCGTAGTTAATGAACACGCTCCGCGCCCTCTATTTTCCTCCCACTTGAAATTCTTGCCCTTTTCAGCCAAACTAAACTTCGCCCTTTTGTGTGGCAATAGCCACGACACACCAAATCTTGCCCCTCGCTTAAGCTTCACTCTTTAGCGACACCGCCCCACTTCCTGTATAACAGTGATGGCCACAGCCACCCCTGACCCTTCCAGGTCATTCTTGCGCACCCAGTACTGCACAGCCCCCTACTCAGCCCACTCCTCCCATGCCAGCACCCCTGGACCCCCTCTAAGACCACTTGTTTGCAACCCAGAACCTCCTGGACGCTATAGGCACCCAGTTTAGCCTCTCCCGCGAATCCTTCCCAGCGTTTGACAACTCCCTCCTCGACAACCTTTCCGATGGGGAGGCCACCATCATCTCACTGCAGTGCACCGCCCTCTCCGGAATAAAGGAGGTAGTTAGCCGACTTGCCACACTGACTACACGCATGGATGAGATCTCCTCCGCTATCTCGACCCCTGCCCCTCCACCTACTTCAGCCCCCCCGGCAATTGCAGCCTTGGAGGCCACAGTCAGGGACCTCTCCCTTCACGTCACGGCAGGAGCCACTGCTAGAAAACCCCCTCATCCTCCCCCGGTCCCCCCTCGCCCCGCTCCGGCTCGATCTACGTCTCTCCCCTACCCACAACCCCAACCTGCAAAAGAGGCAAATCAAGGCCCTGACCACGACCTCCCCTGCTATGATACAGATGAAAAACAGTGGTATGGCAACCCTGCCGCATATGCCGTCCGCGACCCACACTCCTGGGAAGCACAAGAGTACAGGGCAGGCAAATACCCTCCCCTAACTGAGTTTCGCTCACCACCCTCATCCTCCAACACCCGACCCACACACACATAGTCCCATCCGGCCAACAAGTCCTATGCTACTGTTGCAGCAGGACCATCCTCTGCACCAGGTACCAAAGGCAAAGGGAAGAAGCCTGCCATACCTGCACAAGTCACAGCGTCCAAGGACAGCAGCCCTCAGTCTTGAGGTCCAGCACTGTTGCCCTCCGCCGCGCGCAGATTCTTCTCCCCTCGCACCTCACCCGCACCTCATGCAGATGCTGACCGTATGGCAGCCACCGCCCCCGACCTGATGGCTGCCGTCCTGAGGCAGGCCAATTGCCCTTTCCCCCTGTCCTTTTCTGCACGTGTCAATCCTAAAGGATCTCTCACCCTCCTGGGCACCGACCCACACACACCCTCAACTGCTTATTCACCCTACAACGAAGCCATGACCAACCTTTCCTAACCAAGCTTTTCCAGTAGGATACATCCCCTACTGCCCTTTATACCCCTCCCCAAACGAGGTCCAATTGGCCATCCACAGCTTACCCACAACCTACCTTGCGGAGGACAAGACTGACCTCTTCCCTGCCCTCTCTGAGTCAGTTGGCAATGCAACTGACGTCGTTATCTACTCAGCACGCTTCCTGCAAACCGACCCTGACATTTGAGCAACAAAGACCACTACGTCTGTAGTAGTCACTGTGGCCCCTGACGATGTCATCAGGCTTGGCTCCACCATCCACCTCTTCTCCCGTCCACGCAAAGTCGAAAAGGCCCTCTCCGGACGAAAGTTTATGCAATGCCAGAAGTGTTGGCTTTACGGCCACCCCTCCCCTATGTGCAAAGCCTCTGCCCCCACCTATCCCCTGTGTGCTCTAGCACATACACGTGAGGCCCACCGCTGCCCTAATCTCACATGCCCCAAGGGCGGGAACACTAAGTCCGTTGCTGGGTATTGTCCTGCCTCTCCCCTTATGTGCTCTGGTTGTGCAGGACCCTATCCTGCCACAGACCGTTCCTGCCCATCCTGCCCCCTCCCACCCTCAAATGAGGACGCCCCCTCTGAAGCTGAAGGTTTACAAGGTCCTGATAATGTCATGGACCAGGATGCACCCACCCTACCCGACCCACCCAGGATTCCCTCCCCTACCACTGCCACCAAGGATCTAACAACCCCCAGAAATCCAGTCCCACCAACTGGCACTCCACCTGACCCTCGCCCCAAATCTGTTGCACCAGTCCCTACCTGGATCTCCAGTTCTCCGCATCCGCATCGCCCGTCGGGCTTTCCTCGCAAATGAGTCCCGCACAGGACCCCCCCTCCCTGAGGCCGGCGCCACGCACTACCATCATCCTCATTCAGCACAACTGCCTTGGGAGCTGGAATGTGTTTCTGTCCCTATTCAATAGCCTTAAGGCTATGCCCACCCCTCCACACTTGGTCGCCCTCCAGGATCCTCCTGTCTTCAACGTGAGACTACCAATATTTTCCTCTTATAAATCTTTTTCCCCACCTACTACTAATGGTGCCAAACCTAGGGTGGCAGTTTACGCTCACCTTGATTTCATGCAAGTTTTTGCACTGCTGCCTGTCTTCTTTGACCTGCTGGACTTCATGGCAATTGAGATCCACTCCACCTTAGGCCTGTTTAATTCACCTTATCGGGTCTTTCGCGTTTACAATACTTACACCACCACCGGGCGCTTATCCCATACTCGTACAATCACCAGACCTTCCATGTTCAGGGAACACCTTTTCCCCACTCTACTGGTTGGGGATTTGAACCTCCATCATCCTCTCCGACCCTCTAAGGGTCCTTTCTGATACCGAATTTAACCTATCTTCCCCATCCTTTGACCTGGCCTCTGAGCTAGGCTACTCACGTTTAAACACACCGGGTGTATTTACTAGTTTCCCCTTCGATGGCACATCCAGACCTGGAGTCTTAGACCTTGCCTTGGCATATCCATCCCTTGCCCCCTTTGTTAGCTCATGGGGTGTCACCATCCCACTGACTGGTTCTGACCATGTCCCAATAGCAATAACCTTTTCCACGCCTTTCCTACGACAGCCTGACCCCACTCTTAACTGGTCCAAAACACATTGGCACACACTCTCCCCTCTCATCAAGGATCTAGCCGTCCCATCTCCTCCCCCGCTCCCTACATCAACCTTACTTAGTGCTTGGTTCGATCGCCACCTGCGAACCATCACCTCCCTCCTAGCCCCGCACACACCAAACAAACGCCCTTGCTTCTGATCAAAGCCATGGTAGACAGCTGGGCTATCACAACTGCGCCAAGCTTTCAACAGAGAGGCAAGAATATCTCGCATGTCCCCATCCACCACCCTCTCCGACAGCGCCCGTGCCTCCCGCTTTGCATATTTTAAAGCCATCAAAAAGGCTAAGGTATCACACTGGAACTACTTCCTTGCCTCCTTGGACCCAAAATCGGCGTGGGCTGCCCGAAGAATCGCAAGCAGGCGCCCTCTAGACCGGTTCCGCTCCTTTCCCAATGCCACGACACCCGTTGTAGTCAACACCTCCCTCCTGAATCATTTTTTTGCACCAAAAGTCCGCCAACCCTCCCCTTTCATCCTTCGACCGTTCGCGGACTTCCTGCTACTTCAGAAACAGGAAGTCTCCCTTGCCCTTCGCAAATCTTCCAACACCTCAGCCCCTGGGCCCGACCTGATCCCCTATGGTATATGGAAGAGGATCAACAATATCAACCCCACCTTCCTCACCTCCCTTCTAGGTTCCCTGCTGACCTATGGGTTCCACCCCTTCTCCTTTAATAAAGCCAATGGCATTGTCCTCTCCAAGCCTGGTAAAGCTGATTACAACTCCCCCTCCTCCTTTCAGGTCATTGTCCTCCTAGAAACTATCTCCAAAATTCAGCAAAGGATAATGGCAACCAGGCTTTCGCTAAAGGCCCACACTGTTGGCCTCATCCACCCTAACCAATGCGTATCACTTCCTGGCCTCAGCACCTTTGACGCAGATGCTGCCCTTACACACAAAGTCCGCCTACTTCAATATGCAGGCCTCAAGACCTCTACCCTGTTCCTTGACATCAATGGAGGCTTTGATAATATTTCCTCTACTTGTTTATCTTCCCTACTTCGCGCTAAAGGCGGATTTCCTTATATGGTTTATTGAGTTCGTTCCTTTTTGACTGACCACAAATGCAGCTTGATTTTCCAAGGCTCCCCTAATATTTTCTTGCCTGTTCAAGTGGGCGCCCCCCAGGGCGCTCCTATCTCTCCTTTGTTATTTTCAATTTATGTATCCTCCCTGCACCTGTCTATCCCAAAGGGGATTATGTTTTCCTATGTTGATGATTTTACTGTCACTGTTGGGTCTGGGTCATACCGGAGGGAGACACAGCTACTTCAACACTACTACACCCGCCTCTGCAAGAAGGCCTCCCCACTTGGGGTCTCCTTTTCAGATCCAAAAACCAAACTCATCCACTGGCGAACTCCAAGGGACCGCTCTCCGCCCTCACTGGCTCCTGTCTCTCGAGATGGGAGTCATTTCCACCCTTCTTCCATTGTCCGATGGCTAGGATACTGGTTCTCACCCGCGATGGAAACCTCTACCCACTTCCTCAAGAGGCTAGCCCTCGCCCAAGAGGGCTTCGGTCTCATCAGGAAACTCTCTCCTCCTGGCATAGGCATAGTCCCCTACCTGAACCGCAGACTGGCCATAGGCCTGCTGCTACCGATCCTCACCTACGGAGCTGACCTCCTCATCCCCAATGCTGCTATGATGGGGAAGATGGAGGTGTTTTGGAGCTGAGTCCAACGATGGGTCACCAACTGCTTCTCATCGACTCCTATATCCATCCTTCCATGTTAGGCTTGCTTCCCCCCTCTAAACTCGCTCCTCCCCCATCGCCGCAGGATGGCTGCACTACGGCTGGCCTGCTCCCCTCCCGAGATCAACCCAGCCGCTGCCTGGCTGCCTCCATCATTTCCATCCATCTCCAACTTTAGAGCAGGGGACTCCTCCCACTACCTCCTTCGTAGCCTTAAGGCCAATTACATCCGCCTGTGTTGGAACCAACCAAGGCCCATATACGCCGTCCGCTCTCACTTTCCAATCGATGGGATGTGCTACCTCTTGGTCAAGATGGCACCGGACGGTTTCAAACTCCTACAGATAAACTCCCATCTCCTACCGAGCACTGTCTTTGCCCCCCCTCCCCCGATTCCAGGTGCTGTCCCCTACAAATTAATGAAGGAGGAGTGCAGAAAGGACCTCCTCACTGACTGGACACTCCTGTCCCCACCCCCTCCTTACTACCAGTTCAAGCCGTCCCTACGCCCACATGCATTCATGGGCCTCGACCGCTTTACAGCTGGGCGAATTCACCAAATGCGTGCCGGAAAGAGCTATCTCGCCGCACAACCTTCATGGAATGATTCCGATCGCTCTCCCACCTGCCCTTCCTGCGAATTAGAGGATGAAACCTTTGAGTATGCAATTCTCCACTGCCCATCCAAGTTCCGAGAACCCCAGCTTTACCTTCCGAAGCTGTCTTCGATGGACCATGGCTCCCCACTTTGGGCCGACCTGGACATGATCCTCGGGCTTGCCTCATACATCCGCGCTACTCGCACGAACTTCCCACCCACCATGCCAGTGATTGTGTCTATCGCTGCCTCCTCCTCCTCCTCCTCCGACTATGACTCTGACTGAGTGGTTTGTCTTTCTGGCTTTATCTTTCCTTTCGGTTATGATTTCTTTTGATATCATTTCATTCAATACTTTTTGAAATAGTGGCCATTGTTGGGCGCGGTAACGGTATGGTCATCACTAGGGGAGAACTGGTGTGGTTATTTCTTTTATTTTCCACGTTTGGAATTAACGTTTCATGTATGCCATAGCTAGCGCTCCATGCAGGTTCCTGTACGTTAACAGCGAATATATGAGATAATGAAAAAAAAAACTCTAAAAACCCTGTAGTTAAGGGATAATCAACCAACTGAGAAGAGACCTTAACAATATATCAAGTTAACAAGTTATAACGCCTTCAAGAACCCTTATATCTTTGTAATACTTTTTGCCGAGCTTTCCTGAGAGTTCTCTGATTTTCTCAATATGAGCACGGCCTAGTCAATTCCACAGTACCGAATTGGCTACCCCGTAACTTTCATAGAGATATCGTTTAAGTCCCTATACTTTGTCACCATTACCGAACCCAGGTAACAGTCGCATGTAGACTTCCTCTTTCAACTCACCATAAAGGAACGTAGATTTGGCATCGAATTGCCATGGTCATTATTTGTTTTTAGCCCATGTTGCAAGGAGGAAGCGAAGTGATCCATATCGGATAACTTGAGCAAAAGTATCTTCTTAGTGTAAACCGGTATTTGGGAGAATCCTTTGGCAACTGCCCTTGCACGGTACTGCTCTAATGTACCAACTGCATATCACCTGGTCTTAAAGACCCTTTTACCATCAATAATCTTGCGTCCTGTAGATTTATCTACTTCATCGAAAGTACTACTTTTCACAAGTGCCTTTATTTCCTCGTCCATTGCGTGGGTCCATTGTTCATTAAGCGAGCTGTTCACTGCTTGAGTATAGGTTTTGGGATCCTCGTTAGATGGTACAGTGACATTTTTACCAAAGGATTGTGGTGGGCAAATGGTTTTGCCAGATCGGATCCATATTTCTGGAATATATTCCAGTTGGACTCCCTGTACAGGAGTTTCTGGTGTTTCTTCAGGAGTTTGGGGACGGTCATAATCTTCAGGATATTCAGGCACTCGAGGTAGATGTACTTCAATGGTTGATTTGTGATTTGATTCCTGTGGTAGGGCTTTATCGGGTGCTGGTGGTCTTTGGTAGGAAGGTGGGTAGACTGTTGCAAAGGTCTCTGATGAGGGTGCAGGCTCCTTAGGATCAAGCGGTAGTATAGTCTTGGTTATCCACTGGAGATGACGTGTTTCTGAGATCTTGTGCAATGATGGTATGTATATACGGTATATCTTGCTGGAGGAAGTATATCCAACAAGGTATCCTTCTATGGCCCGTGGCTGTAACTTTGTACCTGGTTTTCTGGTCTCCTCAGGAATATGCACAAAGCATTTGGTCCCGTAGGGGCATAGGTGATTTATTAACGGTTTCTTGTGGTAGAGAGATTCACAGGGCGTTAGTTTTGCTATGGATCGGTTAGGGAGGATGTTCCAGATGTATACTGCTGGTGTAACTGCTTCGGCTCATAAACGCGTTGTAAAACCTGATAACAATGAGCTGTAGATCTGATAATGGTTCTGTTGTACCGTTCAGCGATACCATTAGATTCATGAGAGTAAGGAGGTATTTTGTCATGTATGATACCCAGTTTTTCAAATATGGTTGTCATATCTTTGTTGACATATTCTCCTCTATTATAAGTCCTGAATCGCTTAACAGAAGCGTTGTCCTGGGTGTGTCTTGCTTTGATGAATTGGTTGAATACTTTAACGTGATCAGATTTAGCTTTAAGAGGGTAAATTGATGTGTATTGTGTACAATCATCAATAAAAGTAACATAGTACCAGGAGTTTCCGAAGGAAGGGGTGGAGAATTATCCGCTAAGATCAGAGTGGATTAATTCATAGAGATTCTCACATCTTTTGTCTGTAGATTCGGGTGTGCGTTTTATTGATTTGGATGTAATGCAGGTTTCACACTGCCAGTCTTTCAGAACTTAGGGGATAGTTGGATTGTTTGAGTAGTTGGTACTTTTGTGGTAGGATGGTGAAGGATGTCCGAAGGCTTCATGCCACTGTTGGTAAGTCATCTTGTCACCACCACTTTCTCTTCTTGCCAACATAATCTTGACCGTTAAGCTTTCCCCATATCAATTCTCTTTTATTCTCCCTCTATACAAACATATCTACCCCTTTACTACCCAAAGAAAAACTATTCCACAACGAAACTATAGCGCACTATGACAACAAGTTACTTTTACCTAACTTCGGAACCCAGATAACATGTTTAAGGAATACAGGGGCTACATGACCATTGGAAGTTTTGGCCATGAGCTTGTCAATTCCTCGGCCACATGATTCTATTACCGAATCATCACCTAACTTAACCGTCCCTGTACTTGGTTCAAAGTTTATAATAAGTTCTAGGTTGTTTGTGATGTTTGAGCTTGCACCTGTATTGATTACCCAGTTGTGTAGGCAAAGGAGTCTTTTGCGTAAAGAGGAGGGATGTGAATATACTGACCAGTTCAGATATACTTCTTTGCCGATCTTTGCTGAACTAACAGCTTTCCTTTCCTTGTTTTTTGGTTGTCGTCTCTGAGTTTATTACACTCATTCCACCTATGTCCATCAGTGCGACCAGTGGGGTAATGCTTCTAGCAGTAGGTACATTCCTTGGATGTAGCCGCAGGTCTCGGGGGAGGTTCTCTTCCTTTTCATTTGACATCAGCGCTTTTATACGCTTTGTTGTCCTCAGGACGAACTGACAGTCTCATGTCCAACAACTTGTTGTAGACATGGTCGTAGGTAATGTCCTCCTTGGATTGGAGGTTGTTGACAATGTTACTCATTGACTGGGGTAGGGAGCGGAGAAGAACTGCTGCTTTGGCTTCGGGTGACTCGTAGACCGTTTTGAATACAAATAGTACAGTAGATCGGTCATCAGCAGAGGAGGGTGAGTAACGGTGTTGCAACCTTTTCCAGAGTGTATCGTACTTGTTGATGTGGTCTGCAATATGTGCAGTGGTATTGTACTTGGTATCAAGGAGAGTGTTGATTTGTTCGAAGAAGGAGCTGGTGTTTTTTCTGGCAAATTTATCTTAGAACGCTTTCCAGATGGTGGAGTGTGTTTTGTGGGTTGCCAACAAAATAAGCCATTGGAGGTCAATTGTTTCACGGAAGTAGGCCAAGGCCCAATAGCATTGATCGCGAAATTCATCAATTCTCTCCGAGTTATTAATTCCATCTTAGCCCTGTTCTTGCTCAAACAGAGTCTCCTTTTCTGTTACTATGTCCCAGCAATTATATAAGGAAAGGACATATTCAGAGATATCTTGCCAGGTCCAGTAGTTATCAGGGCCAGTGAGCTTTGGGATGGAGCTCAATTTGTAACTGGGTGGCCAACTACGTTTGAAGTTGTTGGCATAAGATCTGGCGTATGATGCAGGAGTTTATGGAGGAGGAACGGTAGTTTCTGCCATGGCCATATTTGCTAGATAAAGGCAAAGTGACTTGGGTTGCTAAGTAGTGGTACTTTGCTTTGAACTTGTAAGTGGTTGCAGCTAGAGAATTTACTTTCCATAAGAATACGGATTTAGTAAAGGAGGAAACTCGGACTTTAGCGAGGAGTGCCAAGACTTATCGTATCTATTTGCCAAGCATGTTTCGCCAAGCATGTTTCATTTCGACAGATGTTTGTTTCAACCAATGTTTTGTTTCAACCTATGTTTTGTTTCAACAGATGTTTTGTTTCGATGTTACATGAAAAATATTCTGTAAAAGTGGTTTGTGTCATTTCAGAGGAAATTTGTTTCATGGTGAAAGAGGTTAGCGTGTAAGTGTAAGTCGTATGGCTATGGATGGACTAGGCTCATAACCTATTAAAATTATGTGTATTGGCAGAATCTTATACCATGAGTACAAAAATACAACTCAGTATTAAGAGTATACTATGTGCAAGCTTGTGTTAGGAGTATAGTAGTATAAAGGTAGATTGGTAGTAATTTTGGTTCTTAATTAACTAAATAAAGTAGGCTGCAACCAGCTATTGATACGAGTGTGTATCCGCTATGTACTCAGTAATAAAAATAGGGAAAACATTGTAAGAAACATAAGTGCGAACATGTTTGACCCTGAAAAACTACCAAGGAAATCCCTAAAATATGAATAATCTGAAGAGGTGTGCGCGACATAAACGAAAGGATAACACGTGATACATGAACAGTAAAAGGTTACTATACATAGAAAGATAACCCAGAAATCCCACACATAACATAAGAAATATACACATTAATCCTCAAATATTATCATAAAATTTAACTCAGAATATGATATACCCTAGTTGTAGTAATGTCCGTAGTTTCCCTATGTATACTAGAACTAACCAAGTAGGGACATAAACAATATTACTGTAGGAAACACACATATAAAACGAATTGAAGAATTTCAACAATATCACGCTCAAGCGAGAAGTGAAACCACACATCACTTCAGACAGAGCCTTTGACTAGCTAGTAGAGATAGCGGAAGAGTGAGATGCAATTGCCTAATCTACTGGACTTTATGGAAATCGTCAAGGACATGCAACCTCAAATACAGTTTCCCAACAAATACCCTAGCGCCCCAAGAACAACACCCTGCGAAATCAACTAAGGTTCTCCAATAATACCTTCCAGCACCCAAGAGTATCCCAGACCAAGAAGGATCGGTCCAGAAGAGACAATCACAGTTACTACTTCAGAAAACATGGAGACTACTCTGATAACTGCTCTGGAAAAAGAAGTATAGGAGCACCCAGCAGCGAGGAAGTGGAGGCCCTGGCAGATCCAGGAGACTCCTGAATGTCAGGAGAACATACCACACCCATAAAAACTATCCCAATGCAAAGGAATCTGTTACAGTTACCACAAACCATGCAGGACGTAATGGAACTCAATCTCAAGCTCTTGAAGCATATATCACAGTCAATGGCCACAAAGTAAAAGCACTATTCAATACAGGAACTACTGGTGACAACTTGATATCAGGAAAGATTGTCACTACCCACCAAATACCTACCAGAGACCTCAAGACTCCTATCAACCTGAAGATGGCAGTTAAAAGATGACGCTAAGTAATCAACTATGTGGCAAAGTCTGTCATACAGATTGACAAGTCAAGCAGTAATATCCCTGAAGCCCTAGTCTGTTTCCTGAACAACTATGATATTTTCCTAGGAATGCCTTACCTTACTGCACACCATGCTGTAATACATTGCGGAAAATCAATTATCATATTCCCTGATAAAGTAATCACAGGGACCTGCAAGAAAGCTACTCATGCTCAATTTTCAGGCATGAATGAAGTAGAGGCCACTGACTTCATTCCAGAGTTTCCTAAAGTATTCGCTGGCAAGAAAACAGGGGAATTACCACCCTTGAGAGATGTCTACCACCACATCTGTAACGGAATCCTACTATATTTCTACTATTACTACTGACTTGATGTTGGTTATTACTTATTTGAGTTTATACCTTATAAGTGGTACTATTTGGTTGTTCCTTCCTACTTATGTATGACTTCCTAACTGGTTATTCTTTCCTTGTTTGACTTATCACTACCCCTCCTTGCTTCTACCCATTTGGGTATCGCTATCCTCCTTCTCTACCTACTGGATTTGTATAGTAGTAGCTATCTCTTGTTCTTTCCTGTTTGGATTCCATTACTAGTTTTGTTACCTCCATCCTATCACTTTTAACCCTCTGTTTTCGGAATATGGTTACCTTGTTATACTGCCTCTGTTAGAATGTTGTTGGACAGGATGTTTGCACTTTTGTTTAGTTTTCCTAGCTACAATCTTTTGTATATAAAGAGCCTGCAATCCCTCCAGGATTCGGACTCTCTTGCCTCACAGGACTATCATCTTTAATACTACAAGTTGCACGGTCACTCTATCAGTTCCATACCTTTTACCTTGTCTATTGAAGACCTATCCATCGACGCTTCTCCCCCTATCCTAATAGTATCTTCTGAGTCCCTTTGGGATTCTCGAGATACTTAGGAGTAGGTTACATTTTTTGACCTAGACTCAAGTATACCTTTGATCTATTGTAAAGTAATGATCACCCTTCACCTACCTTGACCCTGCAGTACTAATACACCTCCCTGTTTCCAAGAAGGCCTTGAGCGGACTACTGGCGAGAGCAGCTCACCCTAGCTAGCAACCATTTCGCTTCCAAGAGATACCAGTAGGCACTTCACTAGAGGATCAGTAGCATCCTCCTCAGGACCCCAAAGTCAAGCGCCAGTACCCCCACCTGCACCACCTTCTGAGGATTCAGAACTATCTCTCTAGTAGATAGCAGCAGCAGTGAAGAAGAGGACTAAGATAAAGCCCAAGACCACGCCCAGTCCAAGCTCCACACCAAGACCAAGACCAAGTCCAAGTCCAAGGACAGCTCCACCAAGAAGTCCAATCCAAGAAACAACCAAGCTTAGAATCAGAATCAGATTCCAGTCCTGAGGACGCTCCAGGACCAGCATCCCCAGCTTCGCCACCTAGACCACCCAGTCAACCAAGAGAACCCAGAGACCCAAGCCCTGCAACAGACGATTTACCTAGTCCACTAAGACTATCTAGTCCACCAAGTCCACAAAGCAATCCAAGCACTGCACCCATCGCCATGTCAGTCCCTCTAGAGGGAAATAATTGTCCTAAATGGCCTGCACCATTTACATTTATAGGAGAAGGAAAAGATTGAGACCTATTGAGAATCAACTCATGGTTCAATACAGTCCATCGATACAACGCCAGCTTTGGCATAACTGACGATGCCCCTGAAGCCCAGCAATACAATTGAGCCTATTGCAGAGAGAAAGCACGGGATAAATTCTCCCAATATGAAGCTTACCAAGGAGACCACACAATTGATGTCTCAAACAGAAATTCCAGGCCTACTTCCTTCCCTCCACATCCACTGATACCATGTATTAACAGTGGCTACAAGTCAAGCAAACTACCGGCGGGAAAACAGTACAGATTACCAATACTGTAATCAGACTTGAAACCTTCAGAGACAGTCTCCCCCCTGGAACAATTTCGGACTATTCAGGGAAGCAGAGACTCAAAGATGCTATGGAAATCAAACTCAAGCGAGAGGTGAAGTCACACATCACTTCAGATACTGTCACGATTGGTGACTAAGCAAGGAAGAGTGTCGCATGACTCATAGTTATGAGTCACAAGGTTGTTATATTTCGCACTATGACTCATTAGAAGTCATGGGGTTTCACATGATGCACACTTGTGCAATCATTGTTATGTTGTGATTGGTTGATCGTGCGCATGACTCACATTTGTGAGTCATATGATGTAATAAGTTTCGCACATGACTCACACTATGAGTCATGGGTTTCGCGCATGTGACCACTTTAGGGCACATAACTTATATATGAGTTATGATTGGTTGGCGCGCGGTGCAGTTGACTCAGAGGAGGCAGCTGATGGATTTCATACTATGACTCACTATGAGTCATAGAGGTAGTGTGACTCACAGGTATGAGTCACCAGGGTTAGGGTTGAGGGAAGTGTGCCTATATAAGGACCTCTAGGCGGCCTGTAGTTAGGACACTTCACGCAACCATCTAAGTTCTGAGCTATACAATTACTTTACCTCTTTACCGTTCCATTCCCCTATTGGCATTGTGCGATAGGAACCATACGGTTCAGCTATCAAGACAACGTAGGCATAGGCTTAAGAGCAATAGTGGAACTCCGCCTAGTACTACTCGTTGCAATAGTACTCCTGCCCTGGTGGCTGAGATTAGCGCCACGCCCCATACCGAACTACAAGAACGGCACGGTCATATTCATCCCACTCAAAGAGAAGTAGTTCCCTGTTGCAAAACCAGGTTACCGCATAGGATCGTAACATTTGGTTGCGTCACCTAGCAACACCAAACTAGAAAGCGGCAGACTCTACAGACAACGACATCGACCTTACTGAAGGCAGAATCGATACCTCAACACTTGGCCCGGCACTTGAAGAAGCAATTAGCCCAAACCTATCCAGAAGCCAGTCACAGAGAACCACAAGTCCGGTGACCCATGAGCTGGCCTCACCAATAGGATCTCTGGAACCAGAAATCCCAAGACCAGAAAGGATGTCAGACCGGGACCAGCAACTGCCGGCGGAGGAGGAGGAATTTAACTAGCAGGATTTACAACTGCACAGTTCCAAGAGATCCTGACTCTGTTAACAACCAGCGAGAAACAACCAACAACCGGATCAAAGTCGAGAAACCTCCTACCTTCTCTGGAACAAGGACCAAACTACGAACCTTCTTTGTGCAATGCCAACTATACTTTGAAGCAACACAAGAAACACGAAATACGCAACACATCACCTACGTCAAGAGCTTGTTAAGGGATACAGCAGCAAGCTGGATAACCCCATTTGCAGAAGGACGCAAGCCGGAGACATGGACTACATATGAAGATTTCACTACAGCCCTCAAAGAAAGTTTGGGGATGTGGATGCAGAAATTGCAGCTAGGACAAAACTCGACCGCCTGAGGCAAGGCAAGGAACCAGTCACGGAATACTGGAATGACTTTCGCCTCACAGCTGCAGAGGCGAATGAGGATGATGGTACACTAAGACGCCAATTCCTTAAAGGAATTAACCGAATGCTGCAGGACGCATGGGCAGCGGACCACATTGTAGCGGCAAATGTGCAGGCCCTTGCAGCCTGGGCAATCGAAAAAGAACACCGGATCAACATGATCAAGCATCTTCAAGGAAACAACAGTACTGTTATCCAAAAACAGGAAACGCTTAGGAACAATAACGGAACCTGGAAGTTGGGCAACAATATGGAAATCCGAGGCGACCCAAAGGACCTGGATGTTACCAGAAGGCATCCACGACTAAACCTCTCACAAGGAGAGTTTATAAGAAGGAGGGACAACAACCTATGCCTAGGATGTGCCAGACCTGGGCACAGAGCAGTAATTCCCGAAATGCATGAGATGAGAAGGACTATACTAGGCAGTTCAACAGCAAGACCAACAATAATGGCTGGAAACCACGAACCAACCTACACGAAATGGAGATCAGAGAAACACCTGAAGAGTCGGGAAATGAAGAAAGTCCCCAGTACGAGATGGGCTGTGGGACAACAAAACTAAAACCAGCGGAATCGGCAACATCTACATGGCACTTACAAATATGGAAACATTGGAACTAGAAAAAGACCATGCCATGGTCAAAATGCGTTTACATGGCAAGGACAAGACAGTCATCATCAACAGCATGATTGACTCGGGCGCTACAGAAAACTTCATAGACAAGGAATTCAGCAAGAAACAGGGCATATGAACAAAGAAAGCGAAAGATATACGGGAAATCTACCTTGCGGACGGGGAGCCGAGCGCTATGGGACCAATTACCCATATAGCAGAAATACCTATGGACATCGGTAGCCATAGGGAAGTGGTAACCTTCCAAATCGCAGATCTACCCAACCATGAGGCAGTGCTAGGGCTGCCATGGTTAAGAAGACACAACCCCAAGATCGATTGGGAAAGCAATAAGATCACGTTCGATAGCGAGTGGTGTACCAGAGTTTGCATTGAAAGCTCGCCAGCAGTGGACTTAGTCCCTGAATCGGAAGCCCAGGAAGAAAACTTGGAGATACAGTTCTCCACGATCCAGGCCAAGGATGTCCAGAACATCAAAATCCAAAGATTGAGCAATACGGCCACACTCCCTACCCAGGGGTCAGCCAAGGCTGCAGGACATGACCTGTATGCAGACGAGAGAATTACGATACCGGCAAAAGAACAAGGAATCGTCAATACCAGGATAGCTCTAGGACTACCAGAAGGCCCCTATTAGCGGGTGGCACCGCGCAGCGGATTGGCAGTTGAACATCAGCTTATTGTCAATGCGGAAGTAATCGACGCCGACTACACAGGTGAAGTCCAGGTGGCCCTGGTCAACCTGGGAAAGGACAGTTACACAGTTGAGCCGGGAGAACGCATCGCACAGTTGATATGCGAAAAGATTGTCATAGGACAATGTGAAGAAGTGGAGCAAGTAGCTCCTATTAGGAGAGGCGCTGCAGGGGTTGGAAGTACGGACCATCCAAAACGCCAAGAGATTGAGATCAATGAGATCTCTGCTACGTCATTCGGAAAGTTTTGCCGTAGAGGCGAAGTCACAGGAATCCTCAAGTGGGATTATAAGACGAACGAACCTACCAGGATCGAAAGGATCAATGTCAGCACCGAATTGGCTATCAAGGCCAAGAAAGGACAAGAAAAAGACAAAACCAGAAACATTGTGCCAAGGGAATACCACCAGTACCTGGACATGTTCAATGAAGAGGAAGAAACTCAGCTACCACCCCACCGACCAAAGGTTGACTTGGATATCAACCTCAAAAAAGGAGAAACAGTACCAGCAAGAAAGCTATACCCATTGGGCGAAAAAGAGCTGGAAGAACTAAGAGAATACATCAGGGTCAACAAGAACCGGGGCTGGATTCGTGACTCTTTTGCAACCGGGGGATCACTAATCCTGTTTGTTAAGAAGAAAGACGGCAAGCTAAGGCTATGCGTGGACCACCGAGGGCTCAACGAAGTCACCAAACGAGACCGATATCCCCTACAACTGATAGTAGAAGCCCTCGATATGCTTACAGGAGCCAAGGTCTTTACTAAACTAAACATCCGAAACGCAAATCACAACATTAGAATCAAACACGGAGACGAATGGAAAACTACCTTTACCACCAAATATGGCATATATGAATACACGGTCATGCCATTCGGACTCAAAAAAATGCACCTGCAGCGTTTCAGCGATGGGTCAATAGGATTCTCAGCAGGTTTCTGGATATCTGTTGTATCGTCAATTTAGATGATATTCTGATATATTCAGAAAACCGAGAACAATATCGAACCCATGTCTGGATGATTATGGAAGCCTTGAGAAAAGAAGGGCTCACACTGAAGCCATCGAAGTGCGAATTTCACAAGGAACGAACCGAATACCTAGGCTTCATCATCGACAAGGACGGAGTCAGGGTTGATCCTATCAAAACAAAAGCAATATGGGAAAGGAAACCACCCGAAAGTAAGAAAGGAATAGAGTGCTTTATGGGATTCTGCAAGTTCTATCGACGATTCATAGAAGGGTTTAGTCGGATAGCTAAACCACTTTATCAACGGACGATGAAGGACTGCAAATGGAACTGGACCGAGAACCAACAAAAAGCATTCGATGAATTGCGCATACGATTTACTTCAGCCCCACTACTGGTACACTACGATCCAACCGAGGAAATCATGATTGAGACCGACGCTTCAAAATATATATGCTCAGGCATTCTATCACAGAAGGCGAGAAATTGAAAATTGAGGCCTGTGGCATACCGGTCAAAAACAATACCGCCCGCGTAACTGCAACTACAATATCCACGACAAAGAGCTCTTAGCCATTGTCCAAGCTTTGAAAGAATGGAGAAGATATGCAAAAGGAAGCAGACACCAGGTCCTGGTCCTCACAGACCAAAGAACCTGGTACCATTTACCACGACAAAAGAGTTTAATGACAGACAAATCTGATGGAGCGAGACCCTCAGTCAATATGATATCAAAATACAATGCCGACCCGGGAAGGAAGGGGGCAAACCAGATGCCCTTACTAGGAGAGCAGAAGACGTCGCGAAATAGAATGACGAGAGGATCCAATAAAAACAAGGGATCCTACTCCCAAAAGAACAATACTTCGAAGCCATGGAGGTGGTCAAGTTTGTCGCTGAAGATTTTGGCATCCGAGAAGCAAGTACGAAAGACAGACAGATAAGAGCAATCCAGGAAGCCCTTAGGAAATGAGAGAAAGAAATGAAAGGAGTGGCTCTAGGGGTATGTGAATGGAAGGAAGGATGCCTATGGCATCAAGGAAACATTTGGGTACCGGAACACGAAATGATCTGAACTAAAGTCATATGACAAAATCAAGATAACCCTGCAGTTGGGCATGGCGGAACCAGCAAAACTATGGAACTACTATCCAGACAATATTATTGGCCAAAGATGCGAGACGACATAAAAAGATATGTCTAGAATTGCGATACATGTCAAAGAACGAAAGTGATAAGGCACGCGCCCTACGGACTACTACAACCGAACGAGGCGCCACACCAACCATCGAAATCGATAGCAATGGACTTCATCATGGACCTGCCGAAATCTGACGATTATGACACCATCCTGGTGGTCATCGACCGCTTGACCAAAATGTGTAATTTCATACCCTGCAACAAGGATATGAACACCAAAGAATTTGTCCCGATATTCCTACGGGAAATATTCCGACTCCGTGGACTACCACAAGATATCATCACCGATAGAGGAACGCTATTTACATCAGACTTGTGGAAAGAGACTACAAAATCCCTTGGAATTGAACGAAGAATGAGTACCGCCTTACATCCACAAACCGACGGACAAACCGAAAGGACGAACGGAATACTGGAACAATACCTAAGGGCCTATGTCCACTGTCAGCAAGATAACTGGGCGGAATTACTACCATTAGCGGAATTTGTATACAACAATGGAAAACAGGAAACTATTAAGACCACACCCTTCTACGCAAACTACGGACAACATCTGGAACATGGTGTGATAGGCCACATGATACCAAAGGAAACTACGAAAAAGGCTGTGATGGGTCAGCTGCACACTATCCTACGTCAGGAAATGGTCTGTGCACAATTACGACAAAAAGAAAACTACGATCAACACAGAAAACCCGATCCGAATCTCCAATCAGGTGACCTGGTCTGGTTACTGCCAAGGAATATAAGGACCACAAGACCATGCAAGAAGCTGGATTACAAGAAAATCGGACCATTCAAGATCCTTACGAAGGTGGGCACAAGTGCCTAGAAATTGGCCTTGCCCCAACAGATGAAGGTCAACAACACCTTCCACATCTCACTCCTAGAACCCTACCAAGACAATCAGTTCCCCTCATGAAAGCAATCACCACCACCTCCAATCGAGATAGAAGGAGAAAGCGAGTACGAACTCGAAGAAATCATTGATTCACGTATACACCGAAAACGCCTACAATACAGAGCCAAGTGGACTGGCTACTCACCAGAACACGATAAAACTTGGTACCCTGCGGAAAACTTCAACAATGCCAGCATCGCCATTGAACGTTTCCAACTGCAGTACCCAAGAAAACCCCGTGTGGGTTACAGTCAAAATCGAACCCACAAGGCAAGACCCAACGCCATTGGGTCCAGACGCAGGCTGGGGCGATCGCCCCAGGGCTACTACCCCTACCAGCCCGCCATACGCTACTCAGGAAGAAAGGGAAAAGCAGGCAGTATACAACGCTCTTTCGTGGACTGCCTGTTACGATGATTCCTGCAACACTCATTTTCGCGCCAAGGAAGCAAGCAACTGGTTTCCACGACAGCCCAAGTTGCGCAAACCGCAACAACCACACTAGGAGACATCCAGGAAACCCTGTTTCAAGGACACTTGTCATACTCACAGACACGACAAAATCGATGCTGGGTTTTACCCAAGACGAACCGGTGAAGCGTTACCCCTTATGGAAAACGATGCACGTATTAGGAAGAGAAAGACAACTGTGAGGACACAGTTGAAGGGAGTGGGGGGCGAAAAAAGCCAAATCGAGACGATGACCGACGAAGAGAGTCTGCATGGCTAGTTGCAAGGGCTAAGAGAACAACTTTGCACCGCCGAAGCCACAATCGAGGCCCAAAGAACTGATATGCGGACATATCAGAAAATGATCGATGACCGGGACCGGACTCTTAGGGCGGAACACACCACTTTAGAGGAAGTCTGGAGGAACTACTAGTCGGCATAACATCAAGTTCGGAAATTGAAAAAGGTACTGCGCAGGTTTGGAGAAACCCTGGCGATGATGGGACTTTAAGCCTGAAGGGACTCAGGCTTCAGGGAGAGGGGAGCTAATGTCACGATTGGTGACTAAGCAAGGCAGAGTTTCGCATGACTCATAGTTATGAGTCACAAGGTTGTTATATTTCGCACTGTGACTTATTAGAAGTCATGGGGTTTTACATGATTGCACACTTGTGCAATCATTGTTATGTTGTGATTGGTTGATCGTGCGCATGACTCACATTTGTGAGTCATATGATGTAATGATTTTCGCACATGACTCACACTATGGGTCATGGGTTTCGCGCATGTGACCACTTTAGGGCACATGACTTATTATATGAGTTATGATTGGTTGGCGCGCGGCGCAGTTGACTCAGAGGAGTCAGCTGATGGATTTCATACTATGACTCACTATGAGTCATCGAGGTCGTGTGACTCACAGGTATGAGTTACCAGGGTTAGGGTTGAGGGAAGAGTGCCTATATAAGGACCTCTAGGCGGCCTGTAGTTAGGACTCTTCACGCAACCATCTAAGTTCTTTCCTATACAATTACTTTACCTCTTTACCGTTCCATTCCCCTATTGGCGTTGTGCGATAGGAAGTATAGGGTTTAGCTATCAAGACAACGTAGGCACAGAATTAAGAGCAATAGTGGAACTCCGCCTAGTACTACTCGTTGCAATAGTACTCCTGCCATGGTGGCTGAGATTAGCGCCACGCCCCATACCGAACTACAACAACGGCCCGGTCATATTCATCCCACCCAAAGAGAAGTAGTTACCTGTTGCAAAACCAGCTTACTGCATAGGATCGTAACAGATACCTCCTTTGACCAGCTAGTAGAGATAGCAGGAAAGCGAGATGCAATTGCCCACTCTACAGCACTCTATAGAAATCGTCTAAGAAATGCAACATCCAATGCAGTTTCCCAACAAGCACCCAGGCGCCCCTAGAATAACACCTAGCGAAATCAACCAAGGTTCTTCAACAACACCTCTCAGCACCCAAGAGTATCCCAAGCTTAGCAGGTTCGGTGCCGAAGAGACAATGACTGATACTATTGTGGAAAACATGGTCACTACTCCGATAACTGCTTTGAGAAGAAGAAGAATGGGAGCACCCAGCATCGAGGAAATAGAGACCCTGGAGGAACCAGGAGACCCCAGAATGTCAGGAGAAGATACCACACCCAGGAAGACGATCCCCATCTGAAGGAATCAGTCACTGTTACCACAAACTATACTGGACCTAGTGGAATCCAATCTCAAGCCCTCGAAGCATACATCACAGTTAATGGCCAAAAAGCAAAAGCACTATTCCATACAGGAACCACAGGAGACACCTTTATATCAGGAAGGTTTGTCATCACCCACCAAATCCCTACTAGAGACCTCGAGACTCCTATGAACCGGAAGATGACAGTTAAAGGATCACACTCAGCAATAAACTATGTCGCAAAACATGTCATACATATTGACAAGGAAAGCGGCGATATATCTGAAGGCCTAGTCTGTTCCCTGGACAACTAAGATATCTTTCTAGGAATGCCTTACCTTACTGCACACCATGCTGTAATAGATTGCGGAAAATCTATTATAACCTTCCCTGACAAAGGAATCACCTTGACCTGCACGAAAGATACACATGTATCATTTTCAGCCATGAATGCAGTAGATGCTCCTGACTTCATTTCCGAGTTTCCTACAGTATTCCCTAGAATGAAAACTGCGCAATTACCACCCTTGAGAGATATCCAGCACCACATCCAGCTGAAAGACACAATTTCAGACTATAATCCAAGATTCTTCACATTGCCTGACAAGATCATGCCAGCATACAGAGCATTAATCCAAGACTGGAAAGCCAAAAGAATCTTTTGCCCTAGCGGGGCACACAACCCAGTCAACATATTCTCGAAGCTGAAACCTAATGGCGAAATCAGACTGCTTGCAGACCTTGTATCCAGGAATGATATTACTATCAAGGACCATGGAGTGAATCCCAACCAAGCCATGATACTCAGAAGTGTTGCCAGAGCAAAGTTCAGATCCACCATATACCTAGCAAATTGGTACTTCCAAATTCGATTCCTCCCCTGCGATGAGAAATACAACACCATCAAGACACCCTTTGGATCCTTTGCATGCAAAGTTATGCTGCAAGGAGATGCCAACACCCCTGCTACACCTATGAGAGTTATTGAATTCGTTCTAGATGAATATATCGGAAAATTCGTTTTGCCATATATGGATGACATTACCATCAACTCAGAAACAGTTGAAGACCAAATTCCACATATCAGATCAGTCTTAGGAAGACTGATGCAGCACCATATCAAAGCATCGCCAGCCAAGTTTAAATTCTTAGCCACCAAGCTCTTTCTCCCAGGACATGTTATAGATGAGAGAGGAACTCATGCAAACCCAGAAAAAATTCAATCCATTCAAGACTGGCCCACACCAAAATCGATACAGGATGTTTTGACCTTTATTGGAGTTGTGATATATCATGCACAGTTCCTCCCATATCTTGCCTCCACCACTGCCCTCCTCTCGGACCTAATTTCACAAAATGTGTTTGAATTACGACCCCTGCATGAGGAAGCCTTCAAACAAGTTAAGCGCCTGGCCTAGTGTTACACATATGTGATATGGTACTAGACTTTCGAGTCTGAGATGTGATGGTATATAGCGCCGGGAGGTGACTATATTGACTACAACCCACACTGGCAAGAAGTAGGATCTTATCCAGAACTACTCAGCCTCGGTGAAAGATGACAGAGTAATTTATTCAAGAGGATCTATTACGTATTCTGCATTCTTGATAATCTGAATGCATCTGCACATGAGTGCATATATGCAGGAAAAACGGCCATCCAGAGTGATCACCTGGTATTCCGTATGATTTTGGCAAATGGGCTGCATCAATTTGAACTTAGTTCATTTGGCAAAGAGATTGAAGGCTATCTACTGGTGGAGTGCTTGACACCCTCAGAGAAATATATTGTCCGGGGGATCATTTGCTGTAGTGAGGTCATACATCTTCAGGGTCAAACTGTGTTCGCACTTTTTAGACCATGGCCGGAGTTTCCAAGGATACTTCTTTTATATGGCCAACCAAAGTACTGGGAAAAGTGTATTAATAGTTAGCAGTCCCCCGTAGTTAAGGGATCATCAAGCAACTGAGAAGAGACCTTAACAATATATTCAGCAATTAAGTTAACAAGTTATAAAGCCTTCGGGAACCCTTTTATCTTAACCATTCTTTTTACCGAGCTTTCCTGACAGTTCTCCGATTATCTCGATACCAGCACGGCCTAGTGAATTCAACAGTACCGAATTGGCTACCCCGTAACACCTAGGAGACAATTCCGCTTAGTCCTATCTCATATGAGACATCAGCTGATCCAATATATCTCATTACTGACGCCTCTAAGCTTGGACCAGGAGCATGGGTTAGCCAAGGACCCTCCCCTGAGAAAGCATACCCTGCCGCATTCCACAGCAAAAGGTTTGCAACAAGTCAGCTGCACTACCCTGTCCATGAATTGGAACTTTCAGCGATTGTGGATGCCATTGAGGCATTCCATCTGATTCTATATGGCACCACGTTCACTGTTGTGTCTGACAACAAGGCACTCTCCTTTTTCCTGAAGCAGACTGACCTAACTTACCGCCAAACTAGATGGCGCATGTTCCTGCAATCTTATGATTTCGATATCATACACAGACCTTGCAATGACAATGTCCTTGCTGATGCACTAACAATGATCTCTGAAGACACCCCAGCTGAAGAAGACCAAATACTTGAAGACCCTACAGAGAAGAAACCCATAAAGACCCCCTCCTCCGCCATGAACAGTGTATGAAGACACTACCTCAACATTGCCCATGCACTAGACCATTCTTCTGCCCTCACTCTTCAAGTACCTACTCGCACTCTTACTCCTGAACACCACTCCATGTGGAACTCACACCATGCCACCAGCTCAAACCCCTCAAGCTACCAAGAAGCGAGTCACTACTCAGATTCTGTTGAACAAGCCATGGACAAAGCAGCAGATTCCCTCGAGCTTGCAACCAATGCCATTCAAGGTTGTGAAATCGTAGAGACCTCCTCCTATCTCAGCAACCCTCAAGAGCCATCCCATGCCACAGTACTTATTGAGCCAGCTAAAGCTCATCTGTCAGGACTTGCGGCAAGATTTAACAATACTCCAGGAGATCTGGACCAACCACTGCATCCAGATGCTATCTCTAACTGCTTTAAACGAATCCATGATTCTATTGCCCAATTGGAATCCATTGCAGTCACCACCTCCAGAAATATCGCCCCCAGCAGGATACCTACTAAAGCTGACCCTCTGCCCACACCAGTCCCTCCTCGACCCCCTGTCAATAAACTGGACCGATATCTTGAATCTAATAGACACAGAGCCATGCACTAGACTGCCTGTGTCTGGACTGAATGCCAAACCCACATGAATGGAAAGAAACAGGATACATTCTCTCAGGATCTCATGATATTCTATGACCCTTGCCTCTCAACACTTCCTCCAACTTTGTCTCCCCTCATCATCCCACGCGCAGAGCAGAACACATATGGGCTGTTCCTCCACCCCTCCACGATGATGATGGCTACCCAGTCTTTCATATAGTAATCGATAAGGGAAAAGAAAGAGAAATACCGGATATAGACCAAGGATGTGGCCTACCTACCCAAGAATCACCTGTCGATTATGAGAACTGCTTCTTTGATCAGCCCTCTTCACAGCATAACCTTCGCGCTTTTCAGCTTACCAACTACATGCAAGGAAAGTGGTACTCCAGCATTCGAAATGCTACCCAGAATGACCCACTCCTTGAGGTAGTTACCAAGGCTATCGACCACCCTGACTGGCTCTTATATGATGGAGT
>QFET01002683.1:0-14248 GCA_003316355.1 Tuber calosporum
TTTGACAATATTTCCTCTACTTGTTTATCCTCCTTACTTCGCGCCAAAGGCGTATCTCCTAATATGGTTTCTTGGGTACGCTCCTTTTTGACTGACCGCAAATGCCGCTTGATTTTTAGGGCTCCCCTAATATTTTCTTACCTGTTCAAGTGGGTGCCCCCCAGGGCTCTCCTATCTCGCCTTTGTTATTTTTAATTTATGTTTCTTCCCTGCACTTGTCTATCCCAAAGGGGATTATCTGTTCTTATGTTGATGATTTCACTGTCACTGTTGGGTCTGGGTCATACCGGAGGAACACACAGCTTCTTCAACATTACTACACCCGCCTCTGCAGGAAGGCCACCCCACTTGGAGTATCCTTCTCCATCTCCAAAACCGAACTCATTCACTGGCGAACCCCAAGGGATCGTTCTCCCCCCTCACTGGCCCCGGTCTCTCTCGATGGGAGCCTCTTCCACCCCTCCTCCATAGTCCGATGGCTAGGATACTGGTTCTCGCCCTCGATGGAAACCTCCACCCACTTCCTCAAGAGACTTGCCCTCGCTCCGGGGGCCTTCGGCCTCATCAGGCAACTTTCTCCTCCAGGCATAGGCATAGTCCCCTACCTGAACCGCAGACTGGCCATGGGCCTGCTGCTACCGATCCTCACCTACGGAGCTGACCTCCTCGTCCCCTACGCTGCGATGATGGGTAAGATGTAGGTCTTTTGGAGGAAGGTCCAACGATGGGTGACAAACTGCTTCTCATCGACTCCGGTGTCTATCCTTACCTGTGAGGCTTGCCTGCCCGCTCTCAACTCACTCCTCCCCCATCGCCGCAGGATGGCCGCACTACGGTTGGCCTTCTCCCCTCCCGAGATCAACCCAGCCGCAGCCCGGCTGCCTCCATCATTCCCATCTTTCTCCAACTTTAGGGCAGGGGACTCCCCCCGCCACCTCCTTCGTGGCCTTAAGGCCAATTACATCCCACTCCGTTGGAACCAACCAAGGCCCATACCTGCCGTCCGCTCTCACCTCCCAATCGATGGGATGTGCTACCTCTTGGTCAAGGTGGCGCCGGACGGCTTCAAACTCCCACAGATAAACTCCCATCTCCTACCGGGCACTGTCCGGCCCGCCCTGCTCCCATCCTAGGTGCTATCTCCTACAAATTGTTGAAGGAGGAGTGCAGAAAGGACCTCCTCACCGATTGGACACTCCTGTCCCCACCCCCTCCTTACTACCAGTACGAGCTGTCCCTTCGCCCACATGCCTTCATGGGCCTTGACCGCTTCACAGCTGGGCGAATCCACCAAATGCGCGCTGGCAAGAGCTATCTTGCTGCTCAACCCTCATGGAACGATGCCGATCGCTGACCCACCTGCCCCTCCTGCGACTCAGAGGATGAAACCTTCTAGCATGCAATCCTCCACTGCCCCTCCAAGTCCCGAGAACGCCGGCTTTACCTTCCGAAGCTGTCTTCGATGGACCATGGCTCCCCACTGTAGGCCGACCTGGACATGATCCTTGGTCTTGCCTCATACATCCGCACTACACGCACGAACTTCCCGCCCACAATGCCAGCGGTTTTTGCTACAACTGCCTCCTCCTCCTCCGACTATTACTCAGGCTGACTGGTTTGACCTTCCTACTATATCTTTTCTTTCCGTTATGATTTCGTTTGATATCATTTCAGTCTATACTTTCTGAATTAGTCGCCTTTTTTGGGCTCGGTGACGGTATGGTCATCACTAGGGGAGAACCGGTGCGGTTATTTCTTTTGTTTTGCACGTTTGGAATTAACGTTTCGTTTATGCCATAGCTAGCGCTCCATGCAGGTTCCTGTACGTTAACAGCGAATATATGAGATAATCAAAAAAAAAAAATCCAAAAAACCCCTTAGTTAAGGTACCGGTCTTCAAGGGGCGACTACCAACATTTTCGTCTTATAAATCTTTCTCCCCACCTACTACTAACGGCTACAAACCTAGGGTGGCCGTTTATGCTCTCCTTGACTTCATGCAAGTCTTTGCACTACTACCCGTCTTGTTCGACTGGATGGATTGTATGGCAATTGATATTCACTCCCCTCCAGGCCTGTTTAACTCAACTCATCGGGTCTTCCGCGTTTACAATGCCTACTCCACCACCGGGCGCTCATCCCACACCGGTACAATTCCCCATCTTTTATTTTCCGGGAATACGCTTTCCCCACCCTCCTGGATGGGGATATGAACCTCCATCACCCTCTTTCCGACTATCTAATGGTCCTTTCTGATACTGAATTTAGCCTTTCTTCCCCATACTTTGACCTAGCCTCCGAGCTAGGCTACTCACTTTTAAATACACCAGGTGTATTCACTAAGTTTCCCTTCAATGGAACATCCATACCTGGAGTCTTAGACCTGGCCTTCACAAATCCCTCCCTTGCCCCCTTTGTTGTCTCATGGGGTATCACCCTCCCACTCACCGGCTCTAACCATCTCCCAATCACAATAGCCCTATCCACGCCATTCCTACGACAGCCTGACCCCACTCCTAACTGGACCAAAACGGATTGGCTCACACTCTCCCCTCTCATCAAGGATCTATCAGTCCCACCTCCTCCCCAGCTCCCTACCTCAGCCTCACTTAATGCTTGGTTCGACCGCGACCTGCAAACCATCACCTCCCTCCTAGCCCAGCACACACCAAAAAAACGTCCTTGCTTCACGTCAAAGCCATGGTGGACAGCTGAACAATCGCAGCTGCGCCAACCTTTCTACAGAAAGGCAAGAATATCACGCATTACCCCCGCCATCACCCTCTCCGACAACGCTCGTGCCTCCCGCCTCGCGTATTTCAAGGCCACAAAAACGACCTAGGCATCGTACTGGAACTCTTTCCACGCCTCCTTGGACTCCAAATCGGTGAGGGCTGCACGCAGGATCGCTACCGGGCGCTCCCCTGATCGGTTCCCCTCCTTTCCCAATGCCACGACACCCGTCGAAGTCAACACCTCCCTGCTGCATCACTTTTTTCCTCCTAAAGACCCTCAATCCTCGCCATTCATCCTGCGACCGTTCGCAGACATCCTGCCACTTCAGAAACAGGAAGTCTCACTCGCCCTCCGCAAGTCCTCCAACACCTCAGCCACAGGGCCCGACCTGATCCCCTATGGCATATGGAAGAGGATCAACAACATAAACCCCACCCTCCTCACCTCCCTCCTAGGTCCCCTGCTGACCTATGGCTTCCACCCCCCGTCCCTTAAAAGCGCCAATGGCATTGTCCTCTTCAAGCCTGGCAAATCTGATTATAACTCCCCCTCCTCCTTCCGAGTCATTGTACTCCTGGAAACTATTTCCAAGATTCTGGAAAGGTTAATGGCTACCCGGCATTTACTAATGGCTCGTACCGATTGCCTCATCCACACAAACCAATGTGGCTCGCTCCCCGGCCTCAGCACCATTGACGCATGTGCTGCCCTCACTCAGGAGGTCCACCTGCTGCAATGGGCAGGCCTCAAGATCTCTACCCTCTTCCTTGATATCAAAGGTAGCTTTGATAATATTTCCTCTTCCTGTTTATCCTCCCTACTTCGCGCCAAAGGCGTATCTCCTTATATGGTGTCTAGGGTTCGTTCCTTTTTGATTGACCGCAAATGCCTCTTGATTTTTTAAGGCTCCCCTAATATTTTCTTACCTGTTCAAGTGGGTGCCCCCCAGGGCTCTCCTATCTCTCCTTTGTTATTTTGAATTTATGTTTCTTCCCTGCAGTTGTCTATCCCAAGGGGGATTATGTTTTCTTATGTTGATGATTTTACTGTCACTGTTGGGTCTGGGTGATACTGGAGGAACACACAGCATCTTCAACATTACTACACCCGCCTCTGCAGGAAGGCTACCAGACTTGGAGTCTCCTTCTCCATCCCCGAAACCGAACTTATCCACTGGCAAACTCCCAGGGATCGCTCTCCCCCCTCACTGGCCACAGTCTCTCTCGATGGGAGCCTCTTCCACCCCTCTTCCATAGTCCCCTGGCAAGGATACTGGTTCTCACCCTCGATGGAAACCTCTACCCACTTCCTTAAGAGACTAGCCCTCGGTCAGGGGGCCTTTGGCCTCATCAGGCAACTCTCTCCTCCTGACATCGGCATAGTACCCTACCTGAACCGCAGACTGGCCAAGGGCCTGCTGCTACCGATCCTCACCTAAGGTGCTGACATCCTCGTCCCCAACGCTGCGATGATGGGTAAGATGGAGCTCTTTTGGAGCAAGGTCCAACGATGGGTCACTAACTGCTTCTCATCGACTCCTGTATCTAACCTTCCATGCGAGGCTTGCCTCTCCCCTCTCAACCCGCTCCTCCCCCATCGCCGGAGGATGGCCGCACTACGGTTGGCCTGGTCCCCTCCCGAGATCAACCCAGCCGCAGCCCAGTTGCCCCCATCATTTCCATCCTACTCCAACTTTAGGGCATGGGTCTCCTCCCGCCACGTCCTTCGTGGCCTTAGGGCCAACTACATCCCCCACCACTGGAACCAACCAAGCCCCATACCCGCCGTCCGCTCTCACCTCCCAATCGATGCAATGTGCTTCCTCTTGGTTAAGGTGACACCGGACGGGTTTAAACTCCCACAGATAAACCCACACCTCCTACCAGGCACTGTCTTAGCCCCCCCTCCTCCGATCCCAGGTGCTGTCACCTACAGATTGATGAAGGAGGAGTTCAGAAAAGACCTTCTCACTTATCGGACACTCCTGACCCACCCCCTCCTTACTACCAGTACAAGCCGTCCCTACACCCACATGCCTTCATGGGCCTCGACCGCTTTACAGCAGGGGGAATCCACCAAATGCGCCCTGGCAAGTTCTATCTTGCTGTACAACCCTCATGGAACGATGCCGATCGCTCTCCCACCTGCCCTTCCTGCGACTCAGAGGACGAAGCCTGCCAGCATGCAATTCTCCACTGCCCCTCCAAGTCCGGAGAACGCCAGCTTTACTTTCCGAAGCTGTCTACGATAGACCATGGCTCTCCACTTTGGGCCGACCTGGACATGATCCTTGGTCTTGCCTCATACATCCCCGCCACTCGCACAGACTTCCCACCCACCATACCGGCAGTTGTTGCTACTGCAGCCTCCTCCTCCTCCCAATATAACTTAGACTGAGCGGTTTGACTTTCCCTTTATGTATTTATATCTTTCTTTTCGGTTATGATTTCTTTTGGTATCATTTCACTATATACTTTTTGAATTGGTCGCCATTGGTGGGCGCTTTGACGGTATGGTCATCACTAGGGGAGTACATCTGCGGTTATTTCTTTTGTTTTGCACATTTGGAATTAAAGTTTCGTTTATGCCACAGCTAGCGCTCCATGTAGGTTCCTGTACGTTAACAGCGAATATATGAGATAATCAAAAAAAAAAATCAAACCCCGCAGTTAAGGGATCATCAAGCAACGGAGAAGAGACCTTAACAATATATTCAGTTATTCAGTTATTCAGTTATTCAGTTATTCAGTTATTCAGTTATTCACCTTCGAGAACCCTTTTATCTTTTATCATACTTTTTAACGAGCTTTCCTGGCAGTTCTCCGATTTTCTCGATAAGAGCACGGCCTAGTCAATTCAACAGTACCGAATTGACTACCCCGTAACACTATATTGTTATTCTCCTGTCACCAAATCAACTCTATATTCTCTCATGCCCAGAGAATACTTTGACGCTCAAAGTTTTCATCTGTGTCAACATTGTGGGCACTGCCGACCTATCAACTTTAACAATGTCTTTCCTATCTGCTGCGTAGAATACACACTTGACCTCGGAGCAGTAGCACTTCGACAACTGGCTCGGATACAGCGAAAATATACAGAACATATCTATTATCACGACAGACGGCGGGTATATGCGTTTACAAAACGCAAATAATAATCTACCATATCCTACCTTTTGAAGAAATACTTCTTATAGACCTTGCGGAATAACCCACTATTCAAGCTAATTTCTATTCCAGTTTGCACCTTTGGCCTAAAGGCCAGACTACTGGATATTTTATATTTTCTCAAAGAGAAATTATTTGGGTGTCTAATCGAGCTGCCATGGCTTTGGCACGTGATGTCATACCTATTCCTAGTCCTTTGGGACATGATAGGATGATCGAAGAGGATGACACGGAATCTACACCTCCAGCATCTTTAATCCACTCCCTAAGCCGTATCAGATCTCCCTTTACTCATTTGGGTCGCCCACCATCAAGAGTTCAGAAACGTGCCGAGCGAACCAAGAAGTCTGTCAATATGCAAGATATCTTCCAGCAAAATGTAGTCTATGCATTACGCCACCTGGACCTATCCTTGAAAGAAAGTGCCGATGAGAATCACATAGCGATCTCAGCACTCTCACAGGAGGCCAGGCAGGGTTTTACAATGCTAGAATTGCTGCCGAGCAGTATGGCCAGAGGTGAAGTTATCAATGATGCTGAGATACAGAAAGGTCGCCGTGCATTGGAACAATTAAGTGGCGACACCGAATGGGAGCAGTAAAGGTGTCGTGCCCAGGTTCAGGAAGAGTTCCGATGCCAACAGGCTCAACAGGAGCAACAGGCCCAAGTCTCAGAAACAAGGGACCGAATCCTGGAAAAGGCACTAATGGAACTCAATACTAAGTTAAACCAACAGGACAGGAATGGACCAGAAGGATGAATGAACAAAGAGAAATTTCTGCTCAACTGCAACGAGAACAGAGTGCGGGTATGAAGGCCTACCTAGATACTCTTGTACTACGATTAGCGGAAAAGACACCTGCAACAACACAGTATGGACCTAGTGATGGTGATCCAGGACCGACCAACTGAGGACCCACAAGGGTACCAATAGAAGGTACTATTCCTATAAAGGAATGAGAATCAACTCCAAGGGAGGATAAAGGAAAAGGAGTTGACCGTGGAGGATATAACCTACCACGGCCACCACCACCAGGTAACCTTGGTGATGCCCCTGACCCAGATGATCATGGGTGCGATAGTGATGGAGACGAGGGACGGGGTAGGAAGGGCGGCAGGCCGGAACGCGCTCCCTGATTACCGTCTATTCCCAGAAACGATGTACCCGAGGATAGGTTAAATATGGCTTTCTTAGAACGTATCGGTGGACTCGCCCGACCAGCAAAGCTAATAGCGGAACCACCTTACTTCTTCGAAGGAAATGACAACCAAGATGTTCGAAACTGCTTGCCAGCCTGTGAAGACTACTTCGATCACAATCCTACACAGTGGGAAAATCATGCACACAGAATAGTCTTTGCCTTGGGGAAAACAAAGGGGAACAAAGTGGCACCCTTCTTGGAGAAATACCGGAAGGTGATGGGTGGATTAGGAGGATATACCCGAGACCCAGACTATTCCACATGGGAATGCTTTCGACAAGAAATTACCCAGCGATATATTGGCATCGAGGAGGAACGACGAGCCCTAGAAGAAATGACTATGGTAGTCTAACAGGGAAAAATTGACACCTATCTTTTACTTCCTGAAAATCTCAACATCAAGGCCGGTCTCACAGGAATTAGTGGGAGGGTACCGGTGGAAAGCAAACTTCCTGAAGAAATTCTTCGCCTGTTATCTCATCTAAAGTTTTCCTCGGATGAGGAATGGATGGAAACCATAAAGGAAGTTGGCAGACAAGAGGAGGAATTTCTGGAACGGCGGAAATTATCCAAAGGTGAGCCCTCAAACAGTGGAGCATCCAAGTGAAAACGCGACGATACAGCAAAAGGGTTCAATACCAAACACCGATACACCGACCAGAAACAAAAAAATAATCCTACCCGATGGAAGTCAGCTAAAGGAAAACCATTGAAAAAGAAAGGAGGATTCAATAATAAGGATGAGCATACAGACTGGAAGAATGCTCTTAATGGAATCACTCAAGGCATTGTGGATAAGCGAAAGACAGGAAAGGCTTGCACTCGCTGCGGCCTCAACAACCATACTTGGCGAAAATGTCGAAAGGACATCCTGGTAGCAAGAGCTTTTGCTAAGCAACCAACGAAGGACCGATCAAAGTTTTCCAGCAAATCACAGACGGCTGCTCTTACTGTAAGAACATCACAGCCAAAGGTGAACCAGATCCAGAGCGAACCTGCACCTCGGTTATGGGAATTATCGGACACAGAAATGTCCTAAAGGCACCAACGGCGACGGCGATTGGGTATTCGGGGCACTAGCAATAGCGACCGGAATCGAAACTGGGAACCCTCAAGTCTAGGGTGCTGAGGATCACGACAATGAAGTTACCAACGATAAAAAGAATTCAAAAATTCTTCAAAAAAATTGGCATGGAGTTCCATGTTTGCATGTTGCGAACCATCGTTCCCTGGATCCTCGATGAGGTTCTGTAGCGTGCTTCAACTGATTGGATTCAGGGGACCTGAGGATGAGACCTCCCCCGTCAGGGAGATATCGGTTATTTTTTATTTTCCCTCAGATTGGTTCTAATTTTAGGTTCCTGCTTTTTACTTCTTCGGAATAAGGATCTCCTTTTTAGGCACTTGGATGTGCTTCCCGTTTTTAGACATTCGGGAAGTGCTGGGTACTAACACGGGTGACCCCCCGGTACGCTCTAGCCCTAGATGCCTCCGGTACAAATTACCATTGTTTAATCCGCCAGAAGGGCGGATTGAATGCAGGACCCTGCGGACAAAATGAACGGGCTAGGCTCATTTTACCACTAGACCATAGCTGAACAGCTGTAAAGTATTCTGGAAAACCTCATGATATGGGCTCGCCTAACAGGGACGTGTTGTGTACGTGACAACAACCACGTCAACCTAACACCCAATAATACCCCATTTGTGCGGGATTTTCCAAATGCGGAAAAGGTAACTATTTTCGGAATTTTCTACTCTTTTCAGAAGTATAATTTATTTTCCAAATTATTACTCCTTTAGGGTATTATCCTATACGAAAGGCAGAGAAGTATAATTTTTCATTGCTTTTTTATGGCGTTTCACTGGTCTCTCCACTATTGGCGGGGGTTTGAATTTTTTGGGAGCCCCTCGGCAAGGGGTAATGACCGCTCGTACTGGGCTGCCAGAAAGTTAATAATTAACTGTTTGTTTAGTTCGTCTGAGGAGACCTCTATGGTCGAAACAATGCTGGCGTTGTCACGAACACCCAAGCTATACAACTAAAATGTCTACTAAGCGAGGACTAACGTAGATAACAACGTCGCATAAGTGACAGAAGCTCAAACACAAAGAACCAAGACACGATCAATGTCCTGAAGGAACTGCACATATCTATGTGTACGGGAAACGATATCGAATAAGAGTTTTATTAGACTCTGGATTCAATATCTTTGTTATACACGAAAATTTAATCAAGGAATTGAATATTCCTTACAAGTCTCGTGAGGATCCGATACCCATTTTGGGGTTTACAGGAAACGAAATATTTACCGGAAGGGATTTCATCCTTCCCCAATACCTGGAAATTGGGAAAAATAAACACATATCAAAGATTATGTGCAAGATCGCACCAACAGGAAATTATAGAATAATAATTCCATTTGGGTAGTGGAATGATGGACATACTATAACCGAAATTCAAGACTCAGAGAGCTGGAGGTTCAACGCTCAGGGATGTCAGATTCACCGCTTACCGGAGGACGAAGGAATGTCAATCGAGTGGGATGAGCAGGTTCTGGAAGATCCTGAGGCAGTCGTTATTGGAAGAGTTGCAAGAGTAGATGATGAGGAAGATATAATCCTTGATACACTACCCGCGCAATACCATAACTACAAAGACCTTTTCTGCCCATCAACTGCTGCGAAACTACCGGCTCATGCGACCTTCGATCATGCTATTGACTTCAAACCAGATTCCCAACCACACTGGGGACCAATTCATCCCCTCTCGGAAAAGAATTTAAAAGCACTATGAACATATCTGGATGATATGTTAAGACAAGGAAAAATTTCCCCCAGCAAATCACCAGCCGGAGCACCAATACTTTTTGTGCCAAAACCAGATGGACGTCTTAGGTTGGTAGTTGACTACCGAGGACTAAACAAGGTCACTATCCACCACAAATATCCACTACCCCTTATGACGGAACTAGGCGACCGTGTTGAAGGAGCCACCATTTTCACCAAGTTGGACCTGAAGGACGGATACCACTTGATACACATACGAAAAGGCGATGAATGGAAAACAGCTTTTCGCACACAATACGGCTTATATGAATATAATGTCATGCCATTTGGTCTGGTAAATGCACCAGCCACCTTCCAATCAATAATGATTATGATCCTGAAAGACTTTCTTGATTATGGAGTGGTAGTATACATTGATGATATACTTATATACTCTAAATCAGAGAAGGATCATGTCATATTGGTTAGAAAAGTCTTAGAAAGACTGCGAGAATACAGAATTGCAAACTCGCTTACGAAAAGCACCTTCCATGTCACATCAGTGGAGTTCCTACGGTATATGGTGGCTGTTGGTGGAGTTAATATAAGCGACAGAAAGGTGGAATCAATCAAGGCCTGGAAACCACCCACCTCGGTAAAAGAAATTCAAATATTTATGGGCTTCGCCAACTTCTACCAGTGGTTCATAAAGATTTTCTCCGCACTATGCACTCCAAATAGTGATTTGCTTAAGTGTAACCCGCAGGATTTTTCTTGCCGTGAAAAGCAACAGCAAGCGTTTGTGGAGCTCAAACGTCGGTTTATCATAGCTCCGATATTATGTTATTTCCATCGGGACAGGGAAACAGTACAGGAAACAGATGCCAGCGATTATGCTCTTGGATGTATCCTTTCTGAATATTTGGACAAAAAACTACATCCTGTCGCTCTCCATTCTCGAAAGTTGACACCAGCTGAACGCAATTATGACATTCATGACAAGGAATTGATGGCAATATTAGTTGCGTTGGAAGAATGGCAACACTATCTTGCTGGGACCGATGAACCGTTCACCACATACACCGATCATCAAAACCGACAATATTTTCTCACCACAAAGGCCTGGTCGGCAAGACAAATTCGCTGGGCTCAGAAGGTCACTGATTTTAACTTTAAAATCATTTATCGACCTGGAACCAGAGGGGGCAAACCGGATTCTTTAAGCAGGCGGCCAGAGTACCGCCCTGAGGAGGGAGCTGAGCATGTCCAGCAGGCTATACTTCAGTCTCATCACTTTGAAAACCTGCAGAATAACGGAAACTTAGTTCTCTCAGTTATATGGGGAAAAGAAAACTCCGAACACCTCAGTCAGCGGTTGCCTCAAGAGGAACAGAACAATAAAATAAGGATTAAAAGACTTCAACAGGAAGCAAGAATCCCGACTCGAGGTTCCAAGCTGGCCGCCAGTCAGGACCAATACAGTACCGAAAACACCATAGTTCCTGCGAATGGGCAAGTGCAAATTGGGAGAGGATCGGCTTTCGGATAACCAATTGGAACATATGCACGTATTGCACCCTGTAGTGGATTAGCAGTCAAGCATGGCATTTCCACTAGAGCCGGAGTAGTGGATGCGGACTATAGAGGAGAGGATAAGATCCACCTAGTCAACACTACTAACAATCCTTTTCAGGTACACACAGGAGACCGGATAGGAAATCTGATTGTGGAAAAGGTTGATGAGAGAGAACTTCATGAGGTTATGGAGTTAGATGAAACTGAACGAGCAAGCCAAGGGTTTGGCAGTTCAGATATACGGTTGGAAGAAAACCAACCACAATTATGTTTCCTATATTCTGACGGAAAGCACGAGTATTTGGACTCAACGGACATTACCTCACACCCGATATGCACTAAAGGACAAACACTAATGTCGAATACAATAATTGCAAAGTGTGAAGTGAAGAAATTTGAGATATAATTTTTGGAACGGGTAAGAGAAATGGCAATCGAGGATCCAGATTGGCTAGAGGGAAAGAAGGAACTGGAAAGTTTACGGAATGATGGCAAAGAAATGCCGAAACAATGGTCCCTAACAGATGGAATGCTCTACTACAAAGAACGCCTATATGTTCCTCAAAACGAACACCTGTAGACAGATATAGCACAAAGCTGTCACGACTCTAAGATCGCAGGACATTTCAGTCAAGAAACGACTCTGGAAATTGTCACAAGAGACTTTTACTGGAAAGGAATCGCGATCTGGATAAACGACTATGTACGGTCTTGCACTGAGTGCCAAAAGGCTAAGGCACAAATACATGCACCCTTTGGACTGTTACAACCACTACAGGTCTCCTTTGCTGCTTGGGCATCTACCTCGGTAGATTTTATCACACAACTTCCCAAATCTGCAGGATACACCCAGATCATGGTTGTAGTTGACCGGTTCACCAAAATGGCACCCTTTATTGGCTTAGAAGAAAACGCGACCGGAAGGGACGTTGCTGAAGCATTCATCAAAGAAGTTTGGAAACTTCATGGGTTACCAACAGAAATCATTTCCGACATGGACGCAAAGTTTGCAGGAGAATTTTGGGAATCATTGTGCAAGACATTAAGCATCAAAAGAAAGATGTCTACGGCTTACCATCCTCAAACTGATAGACAAACGGAAAGAGTCAACCAAGTGCTGGGAGGCTACATTCGTATATTTGTCAACTACGATCAGGATGACTGTTACCATCTACTACCGTTATCCGGCTATGTATATAACAACTTGGTAACAAGCGCACATGGAATAACCCCTTTCTTCGCAAATAATGGTTACCATCCTCACACAGAGTGGATGAAGGAGCTAGAAGCTCAGAATCCGGGAGCAACTATGTATGCTCACTGGATGAAAGCGATACATGAAAAGGCAAAGGAATCCCTAGAGAAGACTCGTGAAGGGATGAATAATTACGTTGACCGCAAAGCTCGCAGTCAACCAAACTTTAAAATTGGCACCTTGGTTATGCTAAACGCGAGGAATATCCGTACCAAGCGAGCCTCCAAGAAGTTAGCGCTAAAATTATATGGCCCGTTCAAAATCCTAGAGCAAAGAGGAAACCTTGCCTGCAAATTGGAAATATCAGAGCGATAGAAAATACATCTGGTATTCCATGTATCGCTACTCGAGCCATACCGCAAGTTTGTTGGACCTGGCCGAGAACAACTACCCCTGGCACTGGAAGAAGTTGAAGTTGACCTTGAATGGGAAGTGGAAAAAATCATCAAGAGTGAAATAATCTCTTATGAGCGAAGATTTAGAGGACGTTTACGAACGATCCAAGAACTTCGATACTTTGTCAAGTGGAGAGGATGATCCGAAGATGAGAACACCAGGGAACTACCAGAGCACTTAGAGAATGCTCAAGAATTGATTGAAGATTTTCACAGGGAAAATCGGGGAATGCCAAAGTTGGGCTAGGTAGTATCTACGGAAAGGTTTTTCCTGCTGTGGCCAAGTTATCGCAGAAGGTTTTTTAACGCTACCGGAAGGAGTACAAAAAAAAGAAGAATTGCTACGAGACGAAGCTTAGGAAGGGGGAGCTGTTATTACACATATTGGATATGGTACTAGACTTTCGAGTCTAAAGATGTGATGGTATATAGCGGCGGGAGGTGACTATGGTGACTACACCCCACACTGGCGAGAAGTTGGATCGTATCCAGAACGACTCAGCCTCGGTGAAAGATGACAGAGTAATTTATCCAATTGGATCTATTACGTATTCTGCATTCTTGATAATCCGAATGCATCTGCAGATGAGTGCATATATGCAGGAAAGACAGCCATCCAGACTGATCACCTGGTATTCCGTATGATGTTCGCAAATCGGCGGCATCAATTTGAACTTAGTTCGTTTGGCAAAGAGGTCGAAGGCTATCTACTGGTGGAGTGCTTGACACCCTCAGATAAATAAGTAGTCCGGGGGATCATTTGCTGTAGTGGGGTCATACATTTTCAGGGTCAAAAAGTGTTCGCACTGATTAGACCATGGCCGAAGTTTCCAAGGATACTTCTTTTATAGGGCCAACCTAAGTACTGGGAAAAGTGTATAAATAGTTAGCAGTCCCCCGTAGTTAAGAGACACGCTCCGCGCCCTCTATTTTCCTCCCGCTTGAAACTCTTGCCCCTTTTAGCCGGACAAAACTTCGCCCTTTTGTGTGGCAACAGCCACGACACACCAAATCTTGCCCCTCGCTTAGGCTTCACTCTTTAGCGACACAGCCCCACTTCCGGTGTAACAGTGATGGCCACAGCTTTCCCTGGCCCCTCCAGGTCAGCCTCGCGCACCCAGCACCGCACAGCCCCCTACTCAGCCC
>QFET01002688.1:0-10855 GCA_003316355.1 Tuber calosporum
CGTCCATCCCCAAACTCGGGCACGACCGGGAAAAGAGGAAGGGCCAAACAGAACTGTTGCATGTTTGAGATTTTTGTGACAGGTTTGAAGTTTATCTTCGTGACTAAGCTCGCAAACTTCGCCGAACTTTGCAAAAACCTGCTACCCTGACGCTAAATGTGGAAGGGAAAAGATACGGCACCCTGCCCCACAAATGTTTCGTTTGCTTACCGGCTCAAATTTCCTGCCGCCATACCCTGATGATCATGATACAGCATTTTTTGTACTATGGCGAGGAGGTAACGTTATCGTATCGAAGAGCAGTGGCCCGTATCATATCGGTGATAAGACCAAGGGGGAACGAAAAGATGGAAGAAAGGGAAGAAAAGAGAAAAAGGTGCGGTTTCGTTTGCTTATATTGACCAATTACTTACGGGCTAATACGAGAAACGAGTTTTTTTGGGGGGTGCTTTCCTCTCTTCTTCCTTTTCGGATGAACTCGCGAAAGGAAGGGTACAGTAATTTACTGGGCCCAAATTTCTGTGCTTGATCCTTGTGTCTTGCGTCAATGCATTGGAAAAACGAAAGACCTGAAGACGCAATGATTGGCACATGACCGCTCTGGGTAATAGGTTTTGAGAGTTGAGTGCACGAGTACTTTGTAGAGTATGATACTTGAGTATTCAAGTACGGTAGTAAAGTGGCAATAATATAACTCCCCCCCCCGGCACTAGAGGTCCATAGTGCGGCAGAGTAGAGGTGAGTACTCGAGTACGGTACCGTACGGTAGAAGTTGAGAGGGCACAAGAAAAAAAAAAAAGCGTACGGTAAATTAAAGTGAGAGGTGGTACAGAGGCATGTTGAAGGTTAAAATGATGGCAGGAAAGACATTGTTATTGCTGACTGGGAAGATATCGATAGGAAATGGTAGGCATAGGCGTTGTCACGGAAACCAGAAGAGGGTCGATCAAGTATCGCCGACAGCGCATTCCAACGGACGCTTGCCACGTCGTCGAGTAGCTCTTTCCTTTCAGAGGAATCCAAAAAAATATATCCCACGAATGAAAAAGGGAGATGGCAAAGGTGAAAGGAGGAGGAGGAGGAGGGAAAGGAAAGAAAAACTGGACCTTACATACAGTGCTCGAGTACATACACATTGGAGGTACAGTACATGCTCTCGTGGTAAAATTAAAAATAATCGAAAAATAAAAATAATTACTCTGTTGACATTTTCATACGGTGTTTTTTCTTTTGCACTTTTTCCCTTTGATGGAAGAAAGGGAGGAAGTGTACCATACAGTACAGTAAACCTCCAATCCACTCGTCCCATCTACGCTTTGTACTAGTAGATGAGAGATAGAGGACGAGATGTCAACAAAGGAAAAAAGAAAAGGAAAAAAAAAAGGCACTTTCCGAGAGAGAGAGAAAGAGAGAGAGAGATCCACTCAAACTGCCCTTTCGGCCAGAAATGGGCTCCTCTCTCCCCCCTGAAATCCTCCCGGCCTTTCCCTCTTCCAGGTTCACCGAACGCTCCCGGTACAGTAGTCCAGCATCTCACTCACACCGTCCACAGCTGGGTCACCGGGCTGTCTGTGGTTCAAGCCTTAATTTTTCCATTTTTTCCATTTTTTTTCTCCTTCGATTTCCTGGCCGATCTTGGGGATTCTGGCTCCCTCCTTGGTCTGCTCTTTTTACTAGTTCAGGTCATACCCCCCCATTGGTTATTTAGCGTTGCAATGGGTTCCCTGGTTGGTCTTTGGGTGAACGAAACAACGCATCAGCAGCAGCAAGAGCGAGAGCACTGTAGAGAGTAAAGCAGGCGGGCGGGCAAGCAAGCAAGCAAGCACTCCACCACCTTCGTTGCCTGTGGTGAGTGTTTTTTTTGGCAGTTGCTGCGGCTTCGGCCGCCGCTTTTTCGATTGTCTTTTTTTTTCTTTCCTTCCCCAGTTTTGCTTGCCTCCCACCACCACCACCACCACCACGGCTACGCCCACGAACCACACCAATTCGCAGCAGGATTACCTGCTGCCCGCACATTACAGAACGTATCATACACACAATCAATAATAATAATAAACCCCGAATCTTTGTGTCCCTTTCAAAAAGAAAATTTTTATTTTTCTTGCCCTTCCTTTTCCTTATTGCCTGTGCTGTGCAGTCTGTGTCAAGGACTCTCCCACCCTCTTTTACCATTCACTCCATTTTATTTATATAATCAAAGACCCGCACGGTCCCCACGAAAGAAGGGATCCTTCTTTGATCCTCTCTTCTTGCTGCCTTGGTCTTGGTTTGGTCCGTTCGTAATCCGTCATCGTCACTTATCATCACCCCAACCCTCCTTCTCGTCTCCCCTCCTATCCCTCGCTCTCTTTTCTCCCCTCACCCATCACCCATCCCTAACTTACCCTCTCCCCTCCCCTCCCACTTCTCTCTCAGGACGCACTCCCTGCCCTGGCCCTTCCCAATTCCCCGCTCCTTCACCTTTGTCATACTCTCCTCATCCATCAATTGAGAGACTCCTCTCTGCGAATCCGCTTTCTCTTCCAGAAGACCCAGTTTCGTATTCTTCTTGAAAAGAAAGCCACACCCCATCCGTCCATTCATCCACCACACATCTTCGCACCCGACCATCCATCATCACCACATCAGAAAACCAGCAAGCAGCCTGGATTCTGGACAGCGCATCCGCTACCTCCCACCACCTCCCCACCCCCCCAAACCTGCAATAACGGTCGACACCGATACGCTCCCTTATCCCTTATCCGACAGCCCACCCTTCTCGTTTGCTACCGCTGACCTGTGTTTGCATCATATAACATCGTCGTCGTCCGCTGTCGTCCGTCCGTCCGCCATCTCGTTGACGGTACGGGAATCTCGTTATCGCTATCACCAATAACTGCCAACATAGTTGGCGTGATAATAAGTACGCCACCGTCTCCGCCCTCAGCTCAACCCTCCAAATAATCACAACGCAACCATGGTGGTGAGCGAATACCAGCCTTATGTCGAGGATTATGATTCCGAACTCTCAGTAGCAATCCCCATTGTTCCACGCCGAGCGACAAGGAGATCCTCTGGTTTAAATCAACCATCCACTGTGGAAGAAGTGCCGGAGCCTAGTTATGAGGGGGTTTCTGATTCCGGATATTCGTCTCACTCGGTAGCGAGCACACCCATCACAGAGACACCACCACCGCCAAAGGCTCCAACACCAGCACCGGTACGAACACATCAGCCTAGCCGGTCATCTTCCGGCCCAATACCACCCAACCGGCCTTCAAGCAAATCCTTCTCTCGTACTACTACACCTGCAGTTCCTCGGAATATCCCCAACGCTAACTCTGGCACCTATGGGGGGGCCTATTCGAGCAATTATGTGGCAGGAAAGGAGAGTTCGCCTGGTGGAGGATCTTCGGATTGTGATTGTCCGGATTGTGGAAAAACTCCTTCGAAATCATCACCAACAATCTCTAGTTCATCCAGTGCAACCAGCAGTGCGTGGCCCATCCACCATCAACCCTCCTCGTATCATCACTCGTCACCGTACGGACAGTCGCCGGGCTATTCAGGATACCATTACCCCCCGCGCTATGATGGATATAGTACACCCACAGATGGTGCAATTTCTGATTCCGGGAGCCGAAAGAGCAGATCGTCCATGCCTCCACCACCACCACCACCACGACCACAATCGACATTTGCAGGTTCGACGACGACAACAACCTCAACTCATAGTTCTGCCAGCATCCCGTGGTCCCATACTAGCAGCTACTCTTCCACAGGCTACTCCGATGTCTACCCCTCCACATCGCCCGTTCCACCAGCTCCATCAACCACCTGCCCACCTGGGTATGGATCATCAATGTATGCACCTCCACCATTGAACACATCTATTGCTCCTCCTCCACCACAATCCTCGTCGTATTCGAACTCGCCCTATGCCCCCCCATCGGTGCCTAATTACGGATATCCCCCAGTGACTGACTACACAGCCTCTGATTATTACGGCCAGAATACGGCCCCATCGACCCCCAGCTCATCTCTTCCTCCCTCAGATTATCGGGACGGATATAAATCATCAGAGTATAGTGTGATGCCCCCTCCTCCGATCGTGAACCGCCGGAGCAGCATGAGAGCAAAGGCAAATGCTGGCGCTTCCATCGACTCGTCCCCAGATTATACTCACTCGGTACCCCATCACCCACAAAGGCGAATGAGCACCCGTGCTCACGGTGGTGAGAGGCCTCCATCTTGGTACGGCCAAAGCCAACTGCAATACCATGAAGTACCCGAACGGAGTTACTCCGTTCCTCCAACAAACACCAGTGCCCCGGCCGAGAGTTCTCGGCGCAGGGGCACTGCTCCGCAGCCGGTGCGCAGAAGAGAAAGCACCAGCTCACACGGGACTTCAGGTTCTCATTCTGCCAGGCTGGGACCTTCTGCACTTTCGAAGTCGATGGAAGCCTGCACTCTTGATGACCATATGCCACGATCATCTCATCACCGCCACAGCAGCAGCGGCCACCACTACGACTCTCATCACGCAGTAGCCCGCCGCGAACCAGGCACTATGATGCAAAGCAGTCACAGCAATAGGAGTAGTGACTCTGGCAGTAGCAGCGGCCATGACGGGAGGGAAGAGCTGGTACAACTTAACCTACCGGATTCCGACGAACCATTCACGATGAGGTATCCTGCGGGTGTCCCGGTGAAACTGCAATTAAATGGTGGGACTTTCCAACGGATCCTTTCTTTTGGCCGTAAGAGCAAGAACGTGAATATTGAGAATCCTATAGCATACAGATATGTTCAGCAGAGACAGCAGCAAGTGCACGCCCAGTTGCAGTATGGGGCCGGCCAACTAGATCATAGCGATCGACGGACAAGTGCCGAATATCACCACCGGTCCAACAATTATGCTCGCAGGGAGATGGCCGGTGTCTGAGTCAACTAGAATCTGTCTATAACCAGCCAGATGGGAGTTAATGTTGGCTGCTTGAACGAATGACAATCTTGCTTTGTCTTTCAGTAACTGTGACGTAAAGCACTGTTGCTGGACCTTGACGAGCAAAGAAGCCCTAGCAACGACGACGACAACAGCAGACGATAATGAACAATGATCTGGACAAGAATACTCCTTTTATGCTTCAGTCCTGTAGTTAGGGACGGAGCTTCAGTTTTGATTACGTGTGGGATGGCTCTTATGTGTCAAGGTTTTTTTTTTCTTTTGCTTATTTTCCTTCTTTGTCTTCAAAAGATTATTGGGCACGTTAGTTTTGACTCATCTGCCAGTTGTGGTTACCACCCTTTTTTTTATCGCAAGCATGGGGAGGTACCCTTTCCTTTTTTGCCCTTTCGCTTTTGCGTTTATCATTCACCATACTATATTCTTATCATTTGGGCCTTTTTTCTTTTCTTTACAATACCTTTTATTACTACGACATGCTGGCGGCGGTTTTTTTTATATTGTTTTTATATTGTTTTCTTTGTGTTATTTGGTTGAGTTGTGCACCTTGATATCCAGCCTCGGCGTAAAAAAGCTGCTGGCTTCTGGATATGGAAGCGGGCTTCAAAATTTTGGGGGCTTTAACCTTTTTCTTTTTCTTGTTCCCCCTAATCCTTTTCTGTGTCTGTTAATTGGGGGTGTTTTGGTTTTGTTTGTTTTTTTCTTTTGGTTTTATTCCCCCCTGCCTTTTTTTTTTTTTTTTTTTTTGGGCTCTTCTTGGTACCACCCTCATCAAGCGAGGGATGCTAAAACCTCTAGAGGTCCCTTTTTCATAGCCTCTGGAAAGACTCTTTTCCTTTCCTTTTTGGGTTTGCTTGTTACGACATCTTCTGTTTTTCTTGGGACGTTTCAAGTCGAGGAAGAAATGGACGGATGGGTAACGAGAGCTTCACAAACCCTAAACAGCAAAAAATAAAAACACTTGTCGAGATGAGGCGTGATGGGTGCTCATCTTATATGATTCTATTACTTGGATGGATGGATGGATGGAATTGAATAATTTGGCAATTTTCGCGTATACTCTAAGAATCCTTAGTTTACCTATCTATCATCTATCTAATCAAGTGATTTTTTTTCCTGCCTTCGTTTCCTGTTGTCTGATACTGCGAGTTCGTTCTGAAGTTTGCCCCTTTTTTGCTTTCACCGTCACGACGTTGACGAAGTTATGAAGTTATGAAGTTATGATATGACTCCAATGTGGCTCCAACTCCCATTATGCCTCTGGCTTTTGCATTTTTTTAATCCATGGATGGCTGGGCGTGATGGGTTTCTTTCTTTTTATTATTATTCTCTTTTTCGAGTTTTACCATACAAGTATGGTGCTGTTCTGCTTTTCGGCTGCGTCTCTCACTTTATCTACCTTATGGGGGGGGGGGGCAAAGAACGCCTACAAGGTTATTCCGATAGAATAGTATTGACTAGCATTCCCCCATCATTCCTCATTCCTTTACCGCTTACACCACCACCACCATAGCCACCCATTCTGTTCTACTTCTAGCCTATTCTCTATGCGTGGGTTACCGTAGAATAGGTCACCAGCATCCGTCCATTCACGTCTATCGTACCGTGCCTGTCTGTTAGTATATATTCCATTTGAATTTGCTTCTCATGGGTGCGGTGCCATCCGTCCATATATTGGGACTAGCAATGTCTGCTTTACGAGCTCGACATGGCACGGATCGCCGCATAAGGAATGAGAGCAAAGAGGAGGGGATGGCGGGAGCAAGCTGGGCCAGGCCGCAGCCGCTTTCTTTCCTTTAGGACAGGCACGTTTGTGGGAGTGTTAATATGTATCTTTCTACATATGAATCCTCCGGATAGGTATAGCGAGCAATAAAGGAACGCCAACTACTTAAGTCACGCATATTGTCGAACACACGTGTGCACCCTCCCTTCCCATCCCAGCCAACCCTCTCCGAAAGTCCCGTCTAAAACCCGGGGGGATTGACTCTCTGGCTCATCCTCGTCCACTTTGGCAACTCTGGCTCCCCCGCCATCATTAGTCCTCCCTCCCATCTTCCCTCCCGAGAATACTAGTACTTACTATGAACTCCCTTCCTATAACTCTTCTTCTTAGGATCAAACATGGTATACTTATCTCGGGGCTTCATCTCGGCCTCCGTCGGCATCTCGCTCTTCCAGCGCTCCACAGCTGCCGATGTCATGCCCTGCTTTGCCAGCGCCTTGTCCACTACGTCTACTATTTTGTCTACTCGGCGGAGGCGCTGTCGGTGGCGGTATTTTTGGCTGGAGGAGAGGCGCCAGGGTGATTTCCTTGGTGGGATTAGAGTAATGCTTGTAGGAGGAGTGGGGGCAGAGGGGAGAGGAAGGTACCAGAGGAGGCCGCCGAGGCAGGATTGTGTTGGCCGGAAGGCGCCGAGCATTTGTTTCCTTTAGTTGAGGGGGGGGGGGGGGGATATTTGTGTGATAATGCGTAGATTGAGGATAGACGTTGAAACCTTTCTTGATAAGTTTACTTGGGGCTCAAAACTCTTTTGCCCAGCCTGACCTCGCTTACTAAAAATAGGACCAATAATCGCCAAGCACCCCACCAAAGCCAAAAAAAAGAGCATTTCACGCCCCACCATACACAAACACAAAGCGATACCTCCAAGAAAGCCCATTGAGAGTATCATAGGAGGGAAGGAAGAAAGAGACCCCCGTCGCTCTTTTCCTACACCTGGTTAACACCCTTCTTTTCCCTTCCTGATTTAGTTGGCCATTGACCCTACTTACAATGCGAATGGACATCATCAAGGCCCGTCAATGTTTTTCTCCCTCTCACAAGACATAAGAACGCTTGTGCCTCCCACCACCCGTTTATGCGTAACCCCGTTCTAAGACTACTACCAACTTCCCGGCCACAGGTGTGTTTTACTTCTTCAATGGCTTATATCTGCGTGCAATGTCATCGTTTTCGAACTTCCTCCTCCTCATCTACGCCATTGAGGAGAACAGCGATACCGCAGAAGCTGCGAGCGCTAATACGTGAGCGGACGTCGACATTCGACTTGTTAAAGGAGCAGGCGGATGTAGCGGACGTGGCCAGTCTGGGAACGAAGCTTGTGGACGAGCCCCGTTTGCGGGGGAATTTCTACCTGTGGTGGAGCCTGCTGGGGTTCAAGAGGAGGGTGTACTCAGACTCTGGAGTCAAGGATGTATGGAAGGGGCTGCGGATCCGGAACATAGACCTGCCGGTCTGGGGCTCGCACGCAGCGCTCACATGGCAGATATTTCTGAAGACCGGTTTCCAGGATGAGGACTTCCTAGAAGAGGTATGGGAGTACATCAAGGACCTTGACTCACGCAACCGGCGCTGGGCGGGAGTGTACCAGCTCATCGTGGGCCACTTTCTCGTCGCTGACGGCTCCAAGGCGCGTATATGGCACAAGAGATTGTACCCACGTCATGGGCCGCCCTTCTGGCCGGCCTTTGTGAAGGGTGTGCTGGAGCAGAGGGCTGAGGCGCATGTTGAGTTGAGGGAGATTCATGCGGTCATTGAGCGGCCAGCGGGATTGTATGGGTCTGTTATCCCGTTGCTGTGCTCCATGGGCTTGTTCACTGAGGCGATGAAGTGGCATCGGCATTGCATTTCTTTCGATGATCTCCCCGCGAGCACCGCCACCGCGGATAAGCTCCTTGAGTGGGCAGCAAAGTACGGGTCGTTACAAGAGATGTCCACGTTGATGCTCTCGTTTATACAGATGGGTGTGCGAGTTAAGGAGAGTTCTCTAATAACATTGATCATATCCCGGCCAAAGAAATTCGAAGCTCTTGGTTTCATTCTTGCACGGGCAAATGGTGTCGACAGGAGCGCCATGAGGGATCGGTTCTGGGCAGTGGTGTTGGGGCAGGTCCAGTTGGGGACTTCGGTTGTTTTCCGGTGCATGCAGACCTTTGGTGGAGGATTGAATATTGGGCCGAGGACTGTGGAGGCTTTGAAGAAGCGGATTGACTGTAGTAGGAAGAAAGCGCTCTCTCTTTTGGCGGAATTTGGAATGCATGTCCAGGGCGTGGAGATGGTGCCCGATGATGAGCCATCGAAGCTGGTGGGTAGACTAGTGCAGGAGATGGGTGCGAGGGGGCTTGTGGGTATGGAAGAGTTGGAATTTTTGCTTAGAGAGTCACTGAATGCTCGCAATTGGGAGATGCTTGACCAAGCGTTGTCTCTACCCTCGCCGGGCGCGCCTACCGCGAGGGTATATGATTTGATATTGCAGTCGCGGTTGAGGAGGGGAACATTGGGAGATGCAGTAAATTTATTAGACTACATGCGCAAATCCTCGATCACCATCTCCTCAACGTCTCTCAGGCTCCTCGTCAAAGCAATTCTACCACCTCGAAAGCGCACAAAAAACCCCAATACGATGCCAGGCTTCACAAACGACAATCTTATCGACCTAATTAGAATCCTGACTTCACTCCTCCGCTCTGGCTTAACAAATATCGAGCCTACCCTTTGGCGTGAGATCTTCAAGAGACTCGGCATGAAGCGGCGGCTATCGGATTTACAAACCCTAGCTCTAAGCCTAGTCCAATGGTACCATCCGGCCCACTCACAAATAACCCGCCACCGCTTTTCAACTCTCAAATTTGACATTCCAGAAGTCCTGACATCACGCTCCGATCCCCGATCGGCATCGGAGATCCCACCCCTGAGCCCTCAGAGCCCCCTCCGCCTGCTTTTCCCGCCACAGTTCATCCACGCAATCATCCAATGGGGTTTCCTTACCTTCCGGCCCTACTCCCCAAACCTCCACAAATCAATCCCACCACCCCCACCCCCGGGAGTCCGCCAATTACCCCGAAAATTCTCCGAGTTCGCTTCTTGCGTCGCAACTTTCACCTGGGGAATAGTCCTCGCGCGGGAACTGAAGGCACTGGGCGTGCACGTGGACACCCGCTCCGTCGCCCGTGCGGTGCGCACGAGACTCAACGTTCTCTACAACGCGCCGGAAGCCAACGGACGGCCTGCTGCGCTGTCCAGGCGGAGGATCAATCATATGGCGGTAGCGTTGAATCACCTCAGCATGGCGGAGATGGTGGACGTCACAGAGAGGACGTGGGGGGGCGGTTTGTGGCAGAGGGTCGGCTGGGAGAGGGGCGGAGAGGGGGGATGGGAGTGGGAGAGGAATATGAGGAAGGAGGTCTTGGGCATGGGGATTCCGAAAAGGGTTGTTGAGAGGCTGAAGAGGGGTGTTAGGGTTCGGCAGAGGTGGAGGGCTATGAGGTTGGAAGCTAGGAGGAGTGGGTTTAGAAGGGGCTTTTCACCGCGGTGAGGAAAATGGAGTGCGGGGGGTGTTGTATAATACTGTATATATTGAACCACTGTGTATGCGTGTGAATATTTATCTTTAGTAACGCAGCGTTCAGATCTTCCGAGGAATGGGTATTGGATTTACGTCTAGTATCATAGGAGGCTGACCAGGGAGATAATACTCGTGCGGAATTTGGGCAGGTTATCTGATGGATGCTTAGGATACACAGCAAGTGCGATATCACTTTTGGGATTGCTGGGGTTGATAACACACCAGCCTCTCAGCTAGCTTATAAGCGAAGAGAAGTGGAATCAGAGACCGCACGAGAGACACTCTTTCGGAAGTCGCAAAACATGGGAACTTGAGTTTATATGCACCAGCACAGCCAGACCCGTACACACCGTACAGCTGTGGATAACTTGTATCATGAAGAGTCACTCGTAGGATTGATAGATCTCTTATTATCATGGGGATCATTGGCACATTAGAAGCCTTGGGCGGGTGACGGGGGCAGTGTTATCCCTTGGCAGATGTGTTGTCGTTTCCGATAAAGCAACGTGTGCTGGAAGGCGCCAAGGAGGAATTGCCAGTGAGGTGTGATATAAAACTGGCT
>QFET01002691.1:0-44210 GCA_003316355.1 Tuber calosporum
CGGTAAGACGAGCGGTACGTATCGTTACCTGTTGCTGTTAAAGAAGATAGTGTGCCTTGCCCGGCAGACTAAGGATAGGTTTGTAACACCTTTATTATCATATAAACGTGTATATCAGTCATTATCCTAGCAGGCTATCCATGAAAGAGAATTTTGGTCTGCCTATTTCTGTCTTTTTTGTGAGTTACGAAACAGGGCCTAGTTGGTATAAAAGCCTTGGAGCAACATTCATTTGATGCTAGAGTCGTCTTGCTTGAGGTATTTGCCCACATGGGTGCAACCATTAGGTGTGACCTGGTCTCGGCTCTCTTGGGTACTGCTGATGGAAATGTTCAATGGTGATAATGTCATAGTTGTAGTTTTCTGCAGAATACCAGGTTTTGTCATGTTCAGGTGCATAACCAGTCCAGTTGGCTCTATATCGCAATCATCCTCTCTCTCTACATAACTAGATAAAATCTTTGAGTTTGAACTTCCTCTCGCATTCTATCTCGCTTGGTCGTGGTGGTAATTGTTTGATAAAGGAAATTAGGGCTCTGGGTAAAGTTCGTAGAGGGAGATATGGAAGATGTTATAAACTATTGTCTGTATGGGTAAGGCCAATTTATTGGCACTGGTCCCCACTTTGATTCGAATTTTGATAGGACTAATTTCCTTATACTCCAACTTCTTGCATGGTCTTGTATGGTTTGTGCTATTTAAAATGTATACCTGGCTGAAAATGGTGTGTTACATGTGGCTGTGCAAATTTACATGCCAAGCCTGGTCTTTGACTAAGTTGAAGGTAAAGGGTTAGAATAATAATAATATTATAATAAAAAAATAATAGGATTATATATAATTTAAGTAAAAGAGTAATTTGTAAAATAATGTAAAAGGATATAAAAATTTGATAAACATTGAGTGTTTTATGTATTATTCAAGTTCTATTATTTCGCTAACCCGTCTGTGACTTTTATATCTATGCTGTACAGAGGCTTGAAATTCCGGAGTACCATACAGGATGCCCTAACGATAGTTATTCATAATACGCTCAGCCCTTTGAGCAAACTTTCAAACAAGTTCATTGTTACTGAGTTATAAATAGGATTTACTGAATATTGAATTAGGGTTAATGCAAATACTAATATTTACAGGTTATATTACGCATATATAGTGAACAATCTCCTTTCCTAAGCCAAAACCCTACTTCCTATGTAACAAATCTTCAATTACTCAGTATTCAAACTATGGCTAATGTAATACAATTTTGCTTCTTCTACCAAAAGTTCAACTTTTTAAAATAGAAAGGCTCTGTCACTATGAACATAGTAGCTAAAACAAAACCTCACAGGTATTTACCATCAGCTTCTATTTACACTTAAGGTTTTTTTTCTTCCCTACTGGTACCACACATAGAACCTTTCAAATTTGAAAACCAATGAATTTTCAGTGTACAATTTGAATGGCAAGAACTATAGTACTAATATTCCTTGGCAGCAACCAGAGCATATCACCTGACTTGAGATTCAGAACTAGTTTTCTGTGGTGATTGTAGTATAGGGTCTGTTATAGTTATGCATTGACCATTTTCTGATCTAGTATCATGTGCAGCCAACCAACCTCTTTCTTATCAGTTGCCTCTTTTTGTATCCTGTGGCCAATTGCCTCATGTTCAGGGTATTGTCCATATTTGATGTAGAATAGTGTAGTCCTGATGATTTCTTGTCCTGCCTTGTTTTATGCAAATTCTGCTAGTAGTACTAGGTCTATCCAAGAATCCTGTTTACAGTACATATAACATTGAAACTATTAATCTATAAACTCATTTGTCCTATCTGCCACTGACTCGGTTAGTTGATTGAATGTCATACTCGGTCTTCTTTCAATTCAAAGAATTATGTGAACTTGTTCAACAAGATTGAGGGGAATAAGGTTGTATGATAAGTAATGAACTATTGTGGAAGTGCAGGTAGGTAGTATATTTCCCTGAGAAATATTCAAACAGAGTATCTAGTGTTCATTTGCTTCCAGCAAGGTATAATAGGAGCTATTTTGTTGATTAGTCAATAACTATCAATTTGGAATGAGAATTGCGAGACTTCAGAAAATCATTAATGAAGTCTATTGCTATTAATCTTCATGGTTGATATAGAGCTTCATTTGGCTATAGTAGTCAATATTGTACGTGCTTTACTGCATTTATTCTTTAGCAGGTGCAGCAGTTCTTGAAATATCTTTTAATGTATTTCATATCTTGGGCCCGTAGTATTACTTAATCAATATTTTAGGGTAGCGAATTCGGTACTTTAATTGTCATGCCATACGCGTATCGAGAAAGTCAGAAAACTGTCCTGCAACCTCTGTTGGAATAAATGTAAAATGAGCAAAGCTTTTTCATAGCATAAAGAAATCCTTTTAACTTAATAACTTAATAACTTAATATATACTTAAGATCTCCTCTCCATTGCTTGATGATCTCTTAACTATAGGGGTATTTTTTTTTTTTTTTTTTTTTTTTTTTTTTTTTTTTTAATTATTTCATGTATCTGCTGTTAAAGTACTTGTATATCTCTGTCCAGATTTGTCTTTTGCATTTGTCCTATTCAGGTAGACAGAGATGTTTTTCCAAAATATGCATAGTATATATATAGTGCATGACTAGTATACTACTCCCATCTAATATATCAAGATATTTCTACATGTTGTAATCAATATAACCGGTATTGGTTACTATTGCTAAGGCTGGCAAGGCTAACGGAAACTATCAGGGCTAGTAAGGGGTTAGTTTGTTTTGTTATTGGTTTCAAGTATCGTTTGATACTTAGTTTGTTTTGTTACTGGTTTCAAGTATTGTTTGATACTTTGGTTGTTTTATGTTGGGTTACATGTATCAGGCTGATACCCGATATGTTTTATGTTTTGTTTCATGTATCGGGATGATACATATTTTGATTGCTGTACCGTTTAGGTGCATGAGGCATTTGTTTGATTGGAGGATTTTACAAGCGGAGCTTGGTTATGTCTGTTGATTGGAAATCAAATGGAAGAAGATGGAAAGCTTTGGAAAAGCGAGATCATGTATTTAAAGACTGCCCCTCTGGAGCTTAGACAGGGCAGACTTCGACAGACAGAGTTTTCAATATACATGGTTGAGCAGTTACTTCTTTTCAGTTCGTACGAAACCACAGCAGGTAAGTCTAGGACTTAGCGAAGCTGGAGATATAGTAATCGACGGCTGTTAAACAACTTATCGAGATCTCCTGTAGTAATACTGACTTGAAGTCGCGACAGTTTGGGATCTGAGTTACTATCATTACACCTTATCGAGACGCATTCCTCTTGGTGCCTGATACACCCAGAGGAGCGTTACAATCAAGCTCAATTTCAACAAGTAGCAGTTCTAATCTTTCAATGAGAGAATCTTTTTAAGTCACCAAAAGCAGCCATTGTTGCACTCCATATCTATCCTAGAATAACCTTCAATCAAGTGTCTGTCTACTTGAAAGTGAATAAAGAAATTGCAGAATAAATTTTAAACTAAATTGAGGTAATCATAAGGCATCGATGATTTCAAAATTGTCCATACTTTAAATCAGTTATTTCTCGTACGATACAGTAACTGCTATGATATGGATAGACAAATACATTAAAAGATGCTAGATTATGGGTAGTTTATACTATAAGTGGCAGTTCGGGAATGTTTGTATGAATCAGTTATAGTAAGAAACAAGACCGATACTAGTGCTAGACTAATTTATCTACTATGCCTATTTGAGAACAACATCCCTGTCAACCAAACTAGGATAAATGGGGAAGGTAAATCTTGGCATAAAAATCCAAGTACTGGAACCATGCACAGTTTTGTCCCTAACAATAACTCCATGATTTAAAAAAAACAAAAAACATAAAAGACCTGCATAGATTGCTAGTTATAGCATAAACGAAAATATTAATTTGCAAACATGTGATGTAAGCCAAACAACTGTACCATTTCTCGCCTACTGATGATCATACCATTACCGTACTCAACCATGGCAACTAGTCAAGTAATTATAGAAGGAAATGTAAAACAAGGAAATTATAACTGCAAGGAAAGCTAAAATAAAAAAAAGTAAAAAGTAACTTCTCAATCTGAATGATTGTTGAAGGACGAGGAGGGCGCGATAGCTATTCCTGATTGCATGGTAAACAGGAAGTAAGTGCGCCTAGTACAGATGTATGAGAGGAGACCCAGAATAAGATTTAGGTCAGCCCAAAGCAGAAAGCCGTGCTCAAGCAAGGACAGCTTCGGAATGTCAAGCTAGGATTCGTGAGCCCTGGAGTGACAGTGGTGAATAGCCTGCTCAAAGGTCTTATCCTTTGAGTCACAAGAGGGACAGGTGGGAGACCTGCCAACATGGCTCCTAGAGGAGTGGACTGCTAGATAGGATAGCTCTTACCAGTGTGCATATGGTAGATTCTTTCAGCTGTAAGGAGGCCGAGTCCTATAAATGCCTGTAGGTACATGGATGATTTGTACAGGTAGCAAACAGGTGGTAGGAATAAGAGGGTCTAGTCAGTGACAATGTCCTTTCTGCAGTCTTCGTTCAGGAGATTGTAGGCGACAGGACTCTTGATAGGAGGAGGAGGGTCTGAGGCTGTGCCGGGTAGGAGGTGAGAGTTTATAAATGGTAGTTTCAAGACTGTTTTGGTCACTTTGACCATGAGGAAGGATATTTAGTCAATGGGGAGGTAGGAGCGGACCACAGGGATAGGCCTAGGTTGATCCTAGTAGAGGGGGAGATAGTTGTCCCTAGGGCCTGAAAAGAGGGAGTGGGAGGAATCCTCTCCCCTTCACTACGGCGATCTGCTAACTATTTATACATTATTCCCAGTACTTATATTGGTCATATATTTGAAGTATCCTTGGAAAATTCGGCCATGGTCTAAAAAGTGCAAACAGAGTACGGTATGAACCTAGAGGTTATTGCCCCGCTACAGTAAATAATCCCCCAGTCTCTCTATTAGAGTAAGGGTGGAGGCACTCCACGAGGAGCTAGCCTTCGATATCTTTGCCAAATGAGCAAAGTTTGCTTTGATACTGCCCAATTGCGAACCTCTTGCAGAATAATAGGTAATCAGTCTGTATAGCTATTTTTTTTGCATATATGCACTCAGGTGCAGATGCATTCAGATTTTACAAAACATGGAACCCATAATAGATCCACTTGGATAAATTACTCTAGCTTCTTTCACTTAGTCTGAGAAGTCTGGATTTGACCTACCTGATACCAGCATGAGTTGTAGTGAATATAGTCTCCTCCAGGAGCCATATACCCTCACATCTTTAGGCTCAAAAGCATAGTACAATATCTGATGTATTTAATATCAGCTCCCCCTTTCCAAGATTTGTCTCGAAGTAATATCACCTTTTAATACTTGTTCTAGTACGGTTACAAGACATTCTGTAATAAATTGGCCACACCAGGAAAAACCTTTCCTTGAATACTACTAGCCCAACCTAAGCATCTCCGTAATATCCTCTTAAAAATCATCTACCAATTCTTGAACATAGAGAAAATGCTGGGGAGGTTCCCAGATGTTCTAATCTCGCAAGATTCTTTCCACTTGACAAAGTATTGAAGTTCTTAGATCGTTCAACAACCTCCTTAGTATCTTCACACATAAGAGAGTATTTCACTTTTAAAGTTTTTTTCTACTTTCTATTCTATGTTCCATTTAATATCTTCCGGTGCTAGAAGTAGTTGTTCTTGAGCAAGGCGAACGGATTTTCAGTTTTGCTTAAGAAACGATACATGGAACACCGGATGGACTCTCCGTCAATCTGATATTTCCAATTTGAAGGCTAGGTCTTCTCCTTCAGAGAGAATTTTGAATGGGCTATATACAATTGGTACTAACCTCTTATATAGTTACTTAATCTGGATATTCTTTGTGTTAAGCACAATTAAACTGCCAATTTTGAAGTCATGTTGACTATAAGCCTAGAGCTCCTTGTAGTTGTTCATCCCTTTGGGAGTTTTCTCAAGTGATTCCTTTGCCTTTGTAGTATTGTTTTCATCCAGTGAGCATAGAAAGTAGCTTCAGGATTCTCAACTTCAGAATCCTTTATCCATTATTTGGGAATGGTAACTGTAGTTTGCAAAGAAAGGGGTTATTATATTTGCCCTTGTTACAGTATTGTTGTAGGTATACTCAGCTAACGGCAATAGGTGACACCTGTTATCTAGATCATAGTTGACAAATATTCAGATGTACCTCTGTGCACTTAGTTGACTTGTTCTGTTTGTCGATCAGTCTAAGGGTGGTACGCTATAGACATTCTTTATAATATACCTTACATCTTCCACAATGATTCTCAGAATTTACCTGGAAACTTTTCTTACATATCTGTGATGATTTTTGTTGGTAGCCTATGAAGTTTCCATGCTTCTTAGACAAATGCTTGAGTGATATGCTTTCCACTCTCATTTTCCTCTATAACTATAAAATATCAGATTTTTGTAAACTGGTCAACAACAACTATCATCTGGCTATATCCATCAGTTTGGACAAGGTGCTAATTACAATCTACCTAGGTAGATGCCCAAGTTGAGAATAGTACCTGTAATAGTTGTAACAAGCCAAAGCATGCATGGTTTGGGGCCTAGGCCCAATGACACTCGTTACAGGATTGTATATAGTCATTTATCAAATTTGTAATACCTTTCCAGGAAATGTTTTCAGTGATAATTTCGAGAGTTTTTTCTTGCATAAAGTGTCCTGCAATTATTGAGTCATGAAATCCTTTTCAAGTATCAGTTTGTAGGGTTACGTCCGGATGAATAAATAGGCGTTCTTTGTTACAAAGCATTCCTTTGGTTATAGTTGTTAAGATCCTAAACTGTCAGCTATTTTGCAATAGGTAACTATGTCTCTGTAGGTTGGATGAATATAAGTGAGCCTTGCTTATAGTTCAGTACGGGGTGTGGCACTAATCTCAGCCACCAACATAGGAGTACTATTGCAACGTGTACTACTAGACGAAGAACAACTATTGCTCTTAGGCTAATGGCTAAGATGTATTGATAGCTGAACCCTATAGTTCCTATCGCACAACGCCAATAGAGGAGCGGAGAGGTTAAGAGGTAAAGTCATTGTATAGGAAAGAACTTAGATGGTTATGTGAAGAGTCCTTGCTACAGGCTATTTTTTCCTTTTTTTTTTTAATCATATATTCGTTGTTAAAGTACAAGAACTTGCGTGCAGTGCTAGCTATGGTATAAACAAAACCTTAATCCTAAAAACAAAAATCAAAAAAAACCATCAGCACATAACGCTTCAACTAGACTGGGAACTGTCCATATACCTCGTACGGTAAACTCAAGTAAGGAAAAACCAGCCAAGGAAATATACCGAAATTAAGCCTTCAGGTAAGGCAAGACCGCAAGTTTCTAAGAACTTGGGAAAGAGAAAAGAGGGAGGGCAGGGGACCTAGGGGGTGTGGGGGCGACTAAGGGAGGTGGAGACGAGGGAGGCGATAGTAGGATGGTGGGGAGGAAGCCAACCTGCGTCTCACACAAATAGGAAACCAGGTTGAGGAGAAGTGGTATAGAGGACCAGATGGGGTTGTCTGGCCTATTCCATTAACGCCTTGATGGTGGCGTCAGCAGTCATCAGCGGTGGCAGAGTAGGATAGGATAGCATGCTGGAAGTCTTCTCAATAGTCCCTGTACGGAGGACAGAGGGTGGGCTCAACTTCAAAGTCCCATGAGCTATGGAAAGCCAGGTAGCTCTTGTGGGTACGCATCTGGTGTATGGAGCGCACCATGAACCTGTCCACGCCCATAAAAGGATGTGGAGACAGGAGCAGTCTGTAGGAGGGGTAGGAGACGGGAGGTCAGGCCTCTTCCCAGTCGTTAATGAGGGTCTGGTGGGTGCCCCTCCTAAGGACAGGGTAGGCCACACACATAGTAGGTAGCAGGGTGAGAGGAGGACAGAGGGGGGCGAGATCTTAATGTGGTCTTGGGGGGAAGGACAAAGATCCCGAGATGGGGAGCATAAGTTGGGCTATCGCATCCACTGGGAGGTGGTAGCGGACAGGAGGTGAGGAAGGAGCAGTTTTCCAATGTAGAGGATTGACCTTAGGCTGGAGACATCTAGCGAGGTGAGGCTACTAGTCAGGTGCCCAGGCTTGGAGGAGGGAGAGAAAGTCCATGGGGAGCCGCTCAGCACCTGGGTTGATGGTAGGGGGGGTGCACACCAGTGTGAGTGCAGCAAGTCCACGGCGGTGAGAGCACAGAAGGGTGATAGGAGGGAGGCAGCTCTCAAGTGAGAGGATGGGGAGTCTAGTCTAGCGGAAGCTTTTGGTAACCCATCTCTAGATCTGGTGCTTGAAAACGTCCATTTGCTGTAGCATTCCACGGGAGGAACTAAGAGGGCAGACCAATAGGGAAGGATAAGGAGGAGAAGAGAGCCAGCGAGGCGCTAGCACAGGTGGGGGGAGAGGCCCGACCCTGGTGGGAAAATCCTGCAAACAGTGACAATGGCGCCTTGAATGAGAGCAGTTCACTGAGAGATATGAGTGAAGGTTGAAAGGGACAGGGTGAGCCAGTAACAAAGCCACCAGGGAGAGTTAGCAGGATGGAAGACCTGCCCATCCAAGTGTACAAGAATAATGCAAGGAGAGCCCCGCTGGTTCTTAGTGCGCCAGTGAATAAGCTCTGTCTTGGGGACTGAAAAGTGAATGTTGCACGCTGCCCTGCAGTGTTTGATCCTAGAAAAAGCTTCCTGTAGCAGCTGAATATTGCAGTGGTAGGAAGAGGATGATACAGTCAATGCAAAATCATCAATATAGAAAAGAATAAGGCCGCTGGAAAGGGAAAAGGGTAGGGAAGAAACATAAATAACAAAAAGCAAAGGAGATACAGGAGACCCCTCAGGGGTGCCAACAGAAACAGAAGAAAAAACTCCAGGTGAGCCATGGAAAAGAAGACGGTAGGTGCGGCCAGTAAGGAAGGACCTGACTCAGGAGATAACGTAGTGGTAGACTACTTATTTCTTGAGTACTGAGGAGAGAAAATATGGATCCACTTTATCAAAACACCATTTGATATCAAGGAAGAGAGTGGAGACACAGAGGACGGGGCCATGCAAGGTGCAGCATGGTGGGCAATGGTGGTGACAGTATCAAAAGAGGAAAGGCCTGTAAGGGAGCCACATTTGTTGGGACTGAGGAGGCCACAAGCCCTGGTGACGAGTGCGAGGCGGGAGGTGACATTTCTCTATAAGACCTAGGAGATTGTTTCGAGAAGGACGACGACCCTAAAGGAGGCCAGAGTATCATAGGGTGGCTTGCCTGACATGTCCAGGACTATGCTTTTGGCCTTTTTGAAGTAGGGAGGGTGGAAACCGTGGAGGAGAATAGGGGTGAGGAGTCAAACTAGTAGGGAGGGGTTGGTGCGGTGGTCCACTTTGCATAAGCCATAGGGGACTGTGTCGGGACCTGACACTGAGGAGGAGGAGGAGGAGGCCCTGTGGGCGGCAGAGATCTCATCTGAGGACAGCTCAGGGGCATCTGAGTAGGGGTGGAGGATGGACTGGGCGCGGTGGGAGGGACGTAGTGGAATGAAGTGGTTGAGGAGACTATTATTAATAGATTCGGGGGTGTAGGCCCAGGGAAGAGTGGGGAAGAAAGTACTGGAGGAATCTCAGGCCAGATATTTGGTGGCCCAGAGGGAGGAGGGAGAGGCCCTTAGGATAAGGGAGGTCAAATGGACCTTTTTTGCTATCTTTATGGCTTTGAAGTAATCAAGGCGTGCAAGTTTAGTGGCAGAGATCTTGCTTAAAGAGCGGGAAGAGCGTACTTTGTGAGCAGCACAGTGGGGTTCTTTCATAAGGGTAGAGAGGAGGCAAGAATACTATGGCTTACCCCTGGGGGATTGGCACAAGAGGGGGGTATAGTTGAGGAGAAGGGAAAGAACACGACCAAAGTTGGTGTCAAACCATAAGGATAGTGAAGTGGAGGTGGGAAGGCAGGGGGCGTCAGGGACTGTGAACTCCTCTAGGAGGGGCAAGAGGGCAGTGAAGTCATTCAAAGCCCAGTCAGGGCGGGGAGTTGATTGTATCTCTTTAGGATACCTAAAGCAGAGCAAAATGGTAACATGGTCTGAGCCTGTCAAGGGTAGGAGAGTGCTCCATGAGCATAAAAATAGAGATAATACAGGAGAGGAAAAGGAAAGATCTAAAACAGATGGTCTGCCCCTGCCACCCAAAGGAAAGTGGGTCAAGACCCTGTGGGTGTTCCAGAGCTGGTAGCCAAACACAGCAGCTCTAGAGAAGTAAGGGAAAGAAACAGCTAACTGGGAGGGAGAGTGGGCCTGTAGCAGGTCACAGGAGGGGTGGTGGATATTAAAGTCAACTAACGAAAGAACATGAAACCCATCCACCGAAAACAACTCAAGAGGAGAAATAGTATGCAAGGAGGGAGCCCTGCCAGGCAGAGAATACGAGTTCAGTACCCAAAGGCGTGAAAAGAAACACCGACAGCCTGTCTGTCTGGTAGAAATCAAGGCCCATAGGGTCAGATCTCCAAAAAAAAACTCTAAGTATGACGCTCAGAGAAAGTATGGTAGAGGAAGTATAGCAGGCTCCCAGTGGGTTTTTCGGTGAGGAAAAAGGAGGGTAGAAGGACTTGAAACTAGCAAAGGTCGCAACACAAACTCGAAAGACTCGAGGATTCAGGATACATCCTTGGGTAACAGAAAAGGAAAGTTCAATCAAAGAATTAAAAAAGGAGGAAAACACAGCCCAGCTACCTATGCAGTTGTGTTGAGCAAGAGAGAAGAAGGACGATGCCCTAGGGGCCACTTGCAAGAGGGGGGCAGTTGTGTAATCCATTACTGGGGAAAGCTAATAGGATCACAAGAGGAAGGAGAGGGGCTGGGTGCTACCTGGGTGGGTGGGGCACCATGCCGGGAGGAAGACCTGGACATGCCAGAGGCGGACTGAGTGGGCCTCATGGGCATGGGAGTTGTTAGGTTTACGGCAGGACCCAAGGGATCTGGAGGCAGTATAAAGGATCGTGAGGCCATTCTGGAGCCGGGGGGGAGGTCTAGCAAGACATCCATCTCGTCATAATCTGTGAGGGGCTGTGCGGCAGGAGGTGCAGGGGTGGGAGGAGGGGGCCTAGAGGGTCAGTCTCGATCACGGGCATAGTGATCCCCATCGCAGTACGGGCTGGGGTTGGGGGGGAGGTCAGGCAGCATCTGAGTACGGCTTTCGCGTTGCTCTACTTGGGGCATGAGGGATTGGAGTATCTATGGTCGGCTCTCGTGTGGGGGAGGTAGCAGAAGGGGCAGACTGTGTGGGGGTCTTGCATTGGGTGGCCATATGACTAAAGGCCCAGCAGTTGTGATACTGTGAATAGGGGAAGGAGGAGAAGGCCCTCTCGCATAATCTATTAGCTGAGAATACAGGAACATGTGGGAGGTGGCAGGAGGTGTGCCCAGGGGCGGTGGTTATAACTACCTTGAAGGAGTGTTTGAGGAGTGAGGCCGGGTCCCTATTAAGGAACCTAGTAGAGAGGACGGGGATACCAGTGGAGTTAAGGATTGACATTAAGAGGTGGGAGAAGAGGTCATCTTCATGATCGGGAAGCCAGGAGGAGCGGACAGAGTCGATCGGTATCTGACCGGCTGTGGGAGCAGGGGGGAAGAGGAGCCAGTGGTTGTCGCCGACAGGAAAAGATTGTTTAAGGCGCCTGGTGATAGACTCGAAATAGGGGGCGTAAGAGAGTGCAGGGACCTGGCCATCAAGGCCAGTGAGGGAGACAGAGCCTTTATTGTTAACAGAGGCTTTGAATCTCCGTGGGAGGACAGAGTTTGCATCAACTAGTACTGAGGCCGCCAGGTGAGGAAGGAGGCCGGATATGAGGGCAGCATCAAGGCAGACAGCTAGTGAGGAATGGGGGGTGAAAAACCTGCCAGTGGTAGTGGTGAGGGGGGGTGGATAGGCTGGTGGTTCTGATTGAGGGGAGGGGGAGCTAGAGCAGGTAGAGGCCGAGGTTGCTTGGGTGGCAGCTGCTGCCACAACCTTCGCCAGAGAGGGAGGGCTTGCAGGGGACTTTCTCCCATTCCTCCTCCCTACCGCAATCCTGGCATAAAAGGGGAGGGAGTATCACGGTCCCAAAGCTGATCGCCAGAGAAACCGCGAATTACCAGGAAGTAGCCTTCACTGGCAGGGGCAGGAGGTGGGGGAGGATGCGCAGATGGGGGCCCTGAGGGACACTAGGTCACGCCAGGGGAAGCAGGTATGGCGGAGGCGGTGATATAGGTAGAATAGGGAGCGAGAGTAATAAGGTGGGCAAGGTTATGAAGGTCAAAACAGTTTGGAGGGAGGCTGGGTGCTGCAGGGTCTGCTGAGGGAGTGGAGTTGGGTGGGCTGGCACTGAGGAGGGCTACAGCTGAAGAAAGGGAGTCAAGCTGGGTGCCGAGGGCAAAATTGCACAAAGTGCACCGTATAGGAGCGGGCTCAAGGTATTCTCTCGGGTGGAGAGGGTATCAAGGCCAAAGGGAGATATGGTGGAGACCTGAGCAGGAGAGAAGTTAATGACTTCCTTGGTCATGTCCAGGAACGAGGAATGGAACCAGAGGTGGGGGGGATGGCCACTGTGGAGGCAGTAGATAAAGGTGGTGCAGAAGTAGTGGTGTAAAGTGGTAGAGGAGCGGGACCTGCTTGGGCCATGAACAGACTTAGGGTACACAAGAACTTAAGCGACTAAAGGTGTGGGTGGGATCCTGTGAACCGATTATACTTTTTACGTGGTGGTGCAAAATGAAGGGGCAGGAAAATAGGGGAAGTGAAGTATGCCCTAGCTACAATATTCTTTTTTTTTCTTTTTTTTTTCTTATTTTTTTCTCTTTTTTTTTGTATATCATATATTCGTTGTTAAGGTACCAGTTCTTGTGTGCAGCACTAGCTATAGTATAACCAAAACCTCAATCCCAAAAACCAAACACAAAAGATATCATTGGACCATAAAGCTCAAACTGGACAGGTAACTGTCCGCATACCTTATAAGGTAAACACAATTAAGAAAAAACTAGACAAGGAGATATACAGAAACCAACCCTTCGGGTAAGGAAAGACTGCAAGGTTCTAAGAACTTGGATAGGAAAAAAGCGGGAGGGCAGGGGACCTGGCGGGGTGTAGGCGACCAAAGGAGGCGGAGATGAAGGAGTAGATTACAGCATTGTGGGGTAAGCCAACCTGCGTCACACGTAAATAGGATAGCAGGTTGAGGAGTAGGGGTATAGATGACCAGATGGGTACGTCCGAGCCTATCACTGTGACACCTTAGAGGTGGCATCTGTGGGTGTCAGCGGTGGCCGAGCGGGAGGGTATAGTGTGCTGGAAGTCTTCGTCATAGTCCCAAGACTGTGGACACAGGGTGGGCTCCTCTACAGAGGACCATGAGGTATGGAGAGACAGGTAGCTCTTGTGGGCACACATCTGGTGAATGCGGCCTGCCATGAACTGGCCCAAGCACATAAAAGTATCTGGGGTCAGGGATGGTCTGTAGGGGTAGTATGATGGGGGATGGTAGGCCTCTCCCTAGTGGTTAATGAGGGTCTGGGGGGCCCGCCTCCTAAGGCCAGTGTAAGCGGCACGCATAGCATGTAGCGGTAGGAGAGGAGGGCAGAGAAGGGCGAGATCTGCATGGTGGTATTGGGGTGAAGGAGAAGGATCCCATGATGGGGAGGATGAGGTGGGCCATCGGATCCACCGTGAGGTGGGTGTGGACAGGAGGGGAGGGAGGAGTGGTTTTCAAATGGAGAGCATTGACATTAGGCTAGAGACATCTTGCCAGGTAACGCTACAAGTTAAATGCACAGGATTGAAGGAGGCAGGGAAAGTCCAGGGGAAGCTGTACTGTGGCAGGGTTGATGGTAGGGGTTAGGCACACCAGTCTTCTTGCAGCAAGCCTGCGCTAGTGAGCGTACCAGAGGACGATAGGTGGGTGGAAGCTCTCACAGGAGAGAACAGAGAGTCTGGTATAGCAGAAGCAATTGGGAACTCATCTCTGGATCTGATGCCTGAAGATGTCCATGTGTCGTAGCATTTCACGGGAGGGTATGAGGAGGTCAGCCCCATAGGTGAGAATGGGGAAGAGGAGGCAGACAGTGAGGTGGTGGAATAAGTTGGGAGAGAGGCACGCCCCTGGTGGGCAAAGCCTGCGAACAGTAGCAAAGTCGCCTTGAGGGAGTACAAGACGCTTGGAGAATTGAGTGGAGGTAAAAGGGATAGGGTAAGCCAGTAACCAAGCCACATGAGAGAGTTGGCAGGATAAAAGACCTGCCTATCCAAGTGTATATAGATGATGCAAAGGGAGGTTCACTTGTTCTTAGTACGCTGTTGAATAAGCTCTGTCTTAGGGACTGCTAAGGGAATATTGCTGGCTGCTCCGTGACCCTTGATCCTGGACAAAGTTGCTTGCAGCAGCTGAAGGTTGAGGCCGTAAGAGGAAGCAGATACAGTCAATGCAAAATCATCAACATAGGAAAAAATAAGACCCCTGGAAAGGGAAAAATGAAGGGAAGAAACTTAAATAACAAGAAGCAAAGGAGATACAGGAGACCCCTTAGGGGTGCCAACAGAAACAGAAGAAAAAACTCCTGGTGAGCCAGGGAAAAGAAGACGGTAGGTGCGGCCAGTAAGAAAGGAGGTGACCTACAAGATATAGTAGTTGTTGACCCCTTTTTACCTGAGTACGGAGGAGAGAAAATCAGAATCCACCTTATCACAACCCCCTTTGATGTCAAGGAAGAGGGCAGAGAGGCAGAGGGAGGGGCGATACTAGGTGGGGATTGTATGGGTAAGGGTGATTACGGCATCAAAAGAGGAAAGACCTGCAAAGCAGCCATATTGGTTGGGAGTGAGGAGACCGCAGGCCATGGGGACAAGGGCGAGGGGCGAGGTGACAATTCTATCCAAAACCTTGGAGATTGTCTCGTGAAGAAGAATGACCCTAAAGGAGGTTGGGGTATCATCGAATGGCTTTCCTGGCTTGTCCAGGACCACGCCGTTGGCTATATTGAGGGTGGGGGAGTGGAAACTATGGAGAAGAAGAGGGGAGAGGAGTGATACTAATAGGGATGGGGCAGTATGGTGGACCACTTTCCATACCCCAAGGGGGAGTTGTCTAGACCTGACGCTGAGGAGGAGGAGGAGGCCCTAAGGGCGGAAGAGACCTTATCTGAGGACAGCACAGGGGCATCTGAGTAGGGGCAGAGAATGGAGGAGGAGCGGGGGGAGGGACGTGGTGGAAAGAAGTAATTAAGGAAAGCATTATTCATAGACTCGGGAGTGTCGGCCCTTGAGAGAGTGGGGAAGCGAGTGCCAAGGGAACATAAAGCCAGACATTTGGTCGCTCAGGGGGAATAGCGAGTGGCGCTGAGGCGAGGTGAGGTCCAGTGGTCCTTCTTTGCTCTCTTTATGGCCTTGAAGTCGCCGTGGTGGGCAACTCTTGAGCCAGAGATGTAGCTTCTAGAGTGGAAGGAGCGAGCCTTGCAAGCAGTGCAGTGGTATTCTTTCCTAAGGGTATAGTGGAGGGGTGACGACAAGGGCTTGGCCCTGAGAGAAGGGTGCGAGAGGGAGGTGTAGTTGCAGAGCAGGGAGAGAACACGACTGAAGTTGTTGTCCAACTAGAGAGAGAGTGCAGTGCAGATGGGGAGGTGGGGGGCATCTGGGACTGTCAACTCATCAAGCAGGGCTGACAATATAGCCTCATCAGTCAAGGCCCAGTTGGGACTGGGAGGTGGTTGTGTGTCATAGGAATGCCTAAAGGAGAGCAAAATGGGAATATGCTCTAAGCCAGTTGAGTGGAGGGGAGTGCCCCACGAGGAGAAGAAATGAGATAATAGAGGAGAGGCATAGGAAAGATCTAAAATAGAGGGTCTGCCCCCGCCACCCAAAGGGAGGCGGGTGAAGGCCCCAGGATTGTTCAAGAGCTGGTAGGCAAGCTCAGCAGCACGGGAGAAGTGAGGAAAAGATTCTACCCACTCAGAGGGGGAGTGGGCCGGTAGTGAGTTACCGGAGAGGTACTGGATATTATAGTCACCTAAGGAAAGAACAGGAAAGTCATCTAAAGGAAACAACTTAAGAGGAGATATAGTACGGGAGGATGGACCTCTGCTGTGGAGTGAATATGAGTTCAATACCAGAAGGTGAGGAACGGAAAACCCAAACAGCCTGCCTGTTTGGAAAACGTCAAGGCCCATAGTGTCAGATATCCCAGAGAAAACGCGAAGAATGAGACTCATGAAGAGAAAGGAAGAAGAAATATAGTAAGCCACCTGTAGCTTTTTAGGGGAGGAACAAGATGGGGAGAAGGACTTGAAACAAGCAAAGGTGTGAACACGACCTCGAAAAACTGGAGGATCCTAGATACAGACTAGGGAAACAGGAAAGGGAAGTTCAACTAAAGAGTTAAAAAAGGAGGAAAACACATCCCAGCTACCCAGGCAGTTGTGTTGAGAAAGGGAGAGAAAGGACAAGGCCCTAGGGGCCTCATGCCAGGGGGCAGCTGTTGTGTAATCCATTACTGGGCAGAGCCTATAGGATCACGAGGGGCAGTGGAGGGGCCGGGTACCACCTGGGGGGGCGGGGCACCATTCCTGGAGGAGGATCTGTACATGCCAGGGGCAGACTGGGTGCCCCTCATAGGTCTTGGGTTGGTTAGGTCAACGGCAGGATCCAAGGGGCCTGGAGGCTGTGTGGAGGGGCATGAGACCATTGTGGGGCCAGGGGGGAGATCTGACATGACCTTGATCTTGTCATTATCTGTGGGGGCTGGGCGGGAGGAGGTGGGGGCCTATAGTGGCAGTCTCGATCGCGGGCGGAGTGGTAGCCGTTGCAGTTCGGGCAGTATAGGGGGGAGGTTAGGCAGCAGCTGAGTAGAGGTTTAGTGTTACCCTTCTTGGGGCAGGAGGGATTGGAGCATCTGTGGTCGGCTCTCGTGTTATGGAGGGAACAGATGGGGCGGAATGGGTGTGGCGTCAGGCATCGGGGGATCACATGACCAAAGGCCTAGCAGTTATGGCACTATGTGTAGCGGGAGGAGGAGAAGGCCCTCTCAGACCATCTATTGGCTGAGAATGGAGGAAAATGTGGGAAGTGGGAGGAGGTGTGTCCAGGGGCGGTGGTAATAACTACCATGAGGGAGTATGTGAGGTTTGAGGCTGGGTTCCTATTAAGGAACTTAGCAGAGAGGACAGGGACACTAGTGGAGTTAAGGATTGACATGGAGAGGCGGGAGAAGAGGTCATCTTCATTATTGGGAAGGCAGGAGGAGGGGACAGAGTGGATCGCTATCTGAAGGTTGTGGGAGCCAGGCGGAAGGGGATCCAGGGGTTGTCACCTACTGGGAAAGATTGATTGAGGCATCAGGTTAGGGCCTCAAAATAGAGGGCATAAGAGAGAGCAGTGACCTGGCCATCGAGGCCAGTGAGGGAAACAGAGCCTCTCTCGTTGACAGAGGCCTTGAATCCACAGGTGAGGGAGGAGTTTGCATCAAATAGGACCGAGGTGGCCAGGTAATGGAGGAGGCCGGATATACCTGCTGCATCAGGGCAGAGGGCAGGTGAGGAGAGGGAGGCGAAATACCTGCGGGTAGTAGTGGTACAGGGTAGTGAAGGGGGTGGTGATTGTCGTTGAGGGGAGGGGAAGCTAGAGTTGGAGGACACCATGGTCGCTTGGGTGGCAGCTGCTACCGCAACCTTGGCCGCTGAGGGAGGGCTTACAGGAGACTTTCTCCTATTCCTCCTCCCTACCAGGGTCTGGGCATAGGAGGGGGCTGAAGTATCAGGGTTCCGGAACTGATTGCTAGAGAAAACGTGAATTACCAGGAGGGGGCCTTCAGTGACAGGGGTATGAGGTGGGGGAGGAGGGGCAGGTGGGGGCCCTGAGCGTCTCTGGGTCATGCCAGGACTGGCGGGAATGGCGGGGGCGGTAATAGAGCTGGAAGGGGGGGTGAGTGTGACACATGGAGCAGGGTCGTGAAGCTGACAGCAGATTGAGGGGCGGGTGTATGCCGCAGGGTGTGCTGAGGGACAGGGGTTGGGTAATCCGGAACTGAGAAGTATGACAGCTGAGGAAAGGGAGTCAAGCTGGGCGCTACGGGCAGAAATTGGCGGAAGGGCCCCACATAGGAGGGGGATCAATGTAATCTCTCCAGTAGAGATGTCATCGAGGCCAGAGGAAGAAAGAGGGGCGACCTGAGGAGATGAGAAGTTGATAACTTCCTTGGTCTCGTCAAGGAAGAAGGAGAGGAACCGGAGGTGGAGGGGGATGTCAACTGTGGAGGCAGTGGCTGAGGGTGCTGCAGGAGCGGCGGCGAAAAGAGGGGGAGGAGGGGGAACGGCATGCGCCATGACCACGCCTAGGGTACGCAAGGACCTATGTGAGGAAAGGTGTGGGTGGGATCGTCTGTAACATGTGTACATGTTCCGGTACCTCTATTCCCACTTTCGTTAGCCTTTCCTTTGTCAGATAAAATTCATTTGATTTGATTTCTTTTTGTATTTGATTTCCATACCGGAATCTCTAGATTCCGGCGCCCTTATTACTATATGCTTTGGAGGATTGGCAGGATTGTGCCCCAGGAGTTCCAAGGGAAGGAACAGGTCATGTATACCGGCGGTAGGATAGAGGCAGTGTTGTGGGAAAGCCCCAGGCTTTCCAGGACTCCGGCAGGGCCACAGGATTCCGGTAGCTGTACACTCACCAGTAATGATAGTGGCTGCGGGTTTCCAGAGCCTCAGCTCTTGCAGGAGAGATTTCATGTATTTAAGAGTAGTCTCCTGGCTAGCAGGAGACATCATACTTCAGACAGATGCCTAGACAGTGAATACACTTGGTTGAACGGCGATCCTATTGTTCCCCTTCGCTCTATAAACCATTCTATTGTACTCCCCTTGTCTACGCCTCTCAGCAGGTCTCCCTTAGACACCAAAGCGATAGCAGGCTACCGCTTAGTGTCTATTGTATAACCGTTCACACAGGCTAGCGCCTGTTACATCGTCGGAACCAAGTACACTTTTGACGTAGTGGTGCAAAATGTAGGGGCAGGAAAATAGGGGAAGTGAAGAGTGCCTCTAGTTACTTGCCATTTTCTTTAATTTTTATTTTTATTTTTAATTTGTTTTATATCATATATTCGTTGTTAAGGTCCAAGAACATGCGTGCAGCGCTAGCTATGGCATAAATATAACCTTAATCCTAAAAACTAAAAACAAAGGAAACAATCGGCACCTAACAGTCCAATTGGGCAGGTAACAGTCCATACACCACGTATGGTAAACTTAAGTAAGGAAACACCAGCCCAGGAAATATACAGAAACCAAGCCTGGAGGTAAAGAAAGACCGTGAGTTTTTCAGGAACTTGAGGAAGAGAAGAGAAGGAGCGCAGGAGACCTTGCGGGGATGGGGACTACCAAGGGAAGTGGAGAGGAGGGAGGCGACAGCAGCATGTTTGAGGGGAAAGACAACCTGTGTATCACGTAAATAGGCGACCAGGTTGAGGAGAAGTGGTATAGAGGACCAGATGGGGTAGACCGAGCAGATCCCTATGACACCTTGGAAGTGGCGTCTGCGGGCATCAGCAGTGGTTGAGCAGGACTGTATAGCATGCTCGAAGATTTGATCATGGTCCCAGCATCGTGGACAGAGGGTGGGCTCTCCTTCAGAGGCCCATGAGGTATGGAGGGCCAGGTAGCACTTGTGGGCATGAATCTGGTAAATGCGGTCAGCTATGAACTTGCCTAGGCCCATGAAAGTATTAGGGGACCGGGACGGTTTGTAGGGGTAGTAGGGTGTTGGAGGACAGTTGTCGCCCTAGTCGTTAATGAGAGTCTGGTGGGCACGCCTCCTAAGGCTAGTGTAGGCAGCGGGCATGGCAGGTATCAGGGGGAGAGGAGGACTAATGGGTGCGAGATCAGCATGTGGAATTGCGGCGAAGGACAAAGATCCCAAGATGGGAAGAATAAGGTGGGCACTCGCATCGACCGGGAGGTGGGTGCGGAAATGAGGTGAGCGAGGAGCAGGTTTCCAGTGTAGAGGATTGACATTGGGTTGAAGATATCAAACGAGGTGGGGCCACAAGTGAGGAGTGCAGGATTAGATGAGGGAGGAAAAGTGAAGGGGTAGCTGCCCTGTAGCTGGGTCGATAGTAGGGTGGACGCACACAAGTCCAAGTGCAGCATGCCTACACCGGTGGGCACACAAGAGGGCGATAGGTGGGAGGCTGCTTATCAGGTAGAGGACAGGGTGTCCGATGGAGCGGAATCAATTAGTAACCCATCTCTGTATCTGGTGCCAGAAGACATGCATATTTCGTAGCATTCCACAGGAGTGTATGCAGAGGTCAGCTCTGTAGTTAAGGATAGGGAGGATAAGGGAGACAGCGAGCCAGTGGCACAGGTTGGGGGAGAGGCCCGCCCCTGGTGGGAAAAGCCTGCTAACAGAGGTAAAGGTGCCTGGAGCGAGGGCAAGACGCTTGGAGAAATAGGTGGAGATGGAATGGTACAGGGTGAGCCAGTATCTAAGCCACCTGAGAGAGTTGGCAGGATGGAAGACCTGCCCATTCAAGTGTATAGGAATAATGCAAGGAGAGCCCGACTGGTTCTTAGTGTGCCTGTGAATAAGCTCTGTCTTGGAGACAGAAAAGGGAACATTGCACGCTACTCCGCGGCGTTAGATCCTGCAAATAGCTGCCTATAGCAGCAGTACATTGCGGACGTAGGAAGATGATACAGTCAATGCAAAATCATCTACATAGGAAAGAATAAGGCTCCTGGAAAGGGAAAAATGAAGGGAAGAAACATAATTAAGTACAAGGAGCGGAGGTACAGGAGACCCCTGAGGGGTGCCAACAGACACAGAAGAAAAGAATCCTGGTGAGCCCTGGAAAATAAGATGGCATGTGCGGCCAGTAAGGAAGGGCCTGACCCAGCAGATAAGGTGGTTGTTGACAGTTTTTTTCCTGAGTATGGCAGAGAGAAAATAGGGATCCACCTTGTCAAAACTCCCTTTGATATCAAGGAAGAGGGTGGAGACCCGGAGGGCGGGGCGAATCAAGGTGCGGAATGTGTGTGCAAGGGTGGTGACAGCATCAAAAGAGGAAATGCCTGCCAGGGAGCCACACAGGTTGGGACTCAGGAGGCCACAGGCCTTGGCGATGAGAGCAAGGCGGGAGATGACAATTCTCTCCAGAACCCGAGAGATTGTTTCGAGAAGGAAGATTACCCTAAAGTAGTCTGGGGTGTCTTAGGATGGCTTGCCTTGCTTGTACATGACCAGGACGTTGGCCTATTTGAGGGAAGGTGGGTGGAAACTGTGGAGGAGAAGAGGGGAGAGGAGTGAAACTAGGCGGGAGGGGCTGGTGCGGTGGATTACTTTACATCCCCCATAGGGGACATTGTCAGGACCTGGGGCTGAGGAGGAGGAGGAAGCCTTGAGGGAGGCAGAGAGCTCATGTGACGACAGCTTATGGGCATCTGAGTAGGGGTGGAGGATGGAGGGAGTGCGGGAAGAGGCACATTGTAGAGAGATATTATTGAGGAGAGCATTATTAATTAACTTAATGTTGGAAAATACGTTATCATATTTTATATACTCATGTGTGTATGTGAGGCATGTAAACATACACATATGATGAGTCATATGTATGGCTTGATTTCAAGTAATACAAAGATGAGTATATATATTTTGGGTTTTCTCCTCATGTATCCTTACAACACAGTAGCGCAATAGTGGAATATCAGCTTTTTGGTCTAAAGATATTGCGTTCAAATCTCAGTTCTGCCATATTAATTATAAGAGACAGCCTTCGATACTGCAATATTTTCAGGTTATGAGCCTGGCTTAGCAAGACTTCCGATACCCAACCATATCCACTTGACAAAAACTGCTTATACACTGAAACGCTATAACCGTTACCTTCCTTATTTACATCCTCCTTCTTATCACTCTATGAGTGACGCAGACGTCTACTAATGACAATATACTGGATTTTCCTGCAGTGACTGCAACACCACTAGACCTCTCACCAGATGTTGGACCAACCCTGGTTGTGAAAACGACGCCTGGTAGATAAAAAGATATCTGCTTTTTCGAAAGATGCTTCTTGCAAGAGCCACGATCATCAAAATACCAACTACAGGAAGAGAGTAAGATCAGGAAACAATTGCCACATACCTACTACAACGAACATGAATACATAATATCCGATATCAAGTCCAAAGCCTCACACCTACCACATGATTTAACCACTGACAAATAGTGTGCTTATTTCAACCTTACGTCAATCATTAACTGTCCTGGTTGTATGAGACTAAGACCGTTCCCCATAAGTCAATTCAAAGAAATGAACATACTCCCATTCTGTTGTGACGAATTTCAATTTCAGCTCTAGTACTTCGCAATAAAAAGGTTGAACAGTCACAGAAATATCGGGACTGGAAAACCGTTTCCTCCTCACACAAATCAGCGCAACATTAGACATATCCCTTGTTAACCACCAAAATGTCCTCAGTAGACGCCTCACCAACCAACACTACAGTCAGACGATTTTCCCTTACCCTAAAATTTTATCCAAAATTGGAAGGACAAGGTAACTACCAGTCATGGGTACAAATGTGGAAAACTACTTTCAATATATGCGAAATATGGGATATGGTCGATGGTTCAACAAAACCACCTGAGTAAGAACATGAATGAACCTCCTCTTCAAAAGAGACCAAGGACTGGAACAAGAGAAATGAACTAGTGAAGTTCTTCCTATACCAGGGTGCTGGCACCTACGCAGCAGATATCACCTACTACAACTTGGCCTCAGAGGCATGGCAGTCACCAAGGGACCTGTTTGACAGGGAAACATTGTCTACCAACCTTGTCCTTCCTGAAAACATCTTCACCAAACTCACACCTGGTAAAAACATCTCTGAACACATATCCAACTTCCAAAATGCTGGTTCTGCCTATCCCATAGATGTTCTAACGCGAAAGGCAAAAATACTGATGACATATTAACCACCTTGAAGATAGTGGTTCAATCTGTAGCCACCATGGAGCATTCTTCCTGCTTTCGATAAAAGAGCAACATGGAGATCTATGTGATATGCTGGCTGCATGAGGTGATGACCGTTATATGGACATAAGGGAATTCTTCGTCAGTAGACCTGCAGAGAAAAGCGAATATATAGAACATGAAAAAGTGCCGTTCGTACCAAGGAAACAAAAGGGAATGAAGTTCTGTTCCTGGTGCAAAGCACGAGACAAGAGTGACAACTATAACATCAAAGACTGCCATGGTCTCAAAAGAGACAAGGAGAAAATATTTCGAAATAAGGAACGGAAATCAATAAACGTTACCAACGCTATCGTTACTGTGTTGATGAACAAGTCTCAACAAACTGCGAAGGAGAGTGATCGGAGGATGGTAATTAGTTGGCTCTGTGATTCAGGAAGTACTAACCACATATCACCAAACGAAGTTGACTCCCTAAACCTATCACCTACAAAAGCAAACATAGTAACAGCAGATGGTAGGACTCATCAAGCAACTGGAATAGGAGATATTCAGATCCTTGTGCGACTGCTAGACAGATCCAGATATATGGTTCAACTCCGAAGAGTACTGTATGTACCATCCTTTCGATATTCCTTAGTGTCTAAATCAAGGATCGAGAATGTTGGAGTAAGGATGGAAATTGAGAAAGGTGAAAGAAGATATATGAAAGATGGAAGGATATTCATGGTTGCTGAGAAAAAAGACTGGCTGTGGTATATAAGGACACATAATGAGAAGGCTCTTATAACACCTAATGAGGAAAGACACCTTGCACTTGGTCACCCTAGTACTATTGGAGATTGCTATAACGACACAATGCCGATTCCCCAACCTCAAGACTTTAGCTGTAAAACTTGCAAGATGCAAAAATCAACACAAAGTATGCCACATAGAAAAAATATCGAAACCAAGAAACCCTTCGAGAAAATCTATTCAGATCCGAGCGGTAGTATATCGGTCCTAACCTTAGGAAAAAGCGAATATTACATGACATTCGTGGACGACTATATCAGATACTGTTGGCTATACTTGCTTAGGCAAAAAATGCAGCTGAGAATACAATACAAGACTTCTGGAACCTTATGGATACACAATTCGAAGTACGAATCAAACATCTCCACAGTGATAATGGAACAGAGTATGTAAGCCAGAAGGTATCCCGGTTCCTAAAGGCAAAATGTACAATCTATACCACATCACCAGCCTACCACCCTGAATTAAACAGTGTTGCTGAACCAATAAATCATACTCTTACGACCATGGTACAATGTATGTTGCCAGTTGATTGAAAGTTTCTATGGGGGGAAGCATATTCTACTGCTGCCTACCTATACATCAGAAAATAGCATTCTACAATAAAGAAAACATCTTTCGAGCACCTATATGGCAAGAAACCAAACATTAACCACCTCTGTCCTTGGTTCACATCTACGACAGTACACATTCCTTTAGAAAAGAGACCCAAATTAGATCCTACAGCTGAAGATGGTCCCCTTGTAGGCTACACTTCCAGTCCTAGAGTATATCGTATTTACATACCTAAACGACCTACGGTGAGTGAAGCAAGAAACGTCAGGTTTGGAAAAATGAAAGGAGTTTCATTCGAATATCATCATGAAAATACTGCTACAATTCCGGAAAAAGAAGCCATTGCAGAAAACGAAGAACAACATGAATATAATCCTCCAGTCGAATACGAAGACAATGTACAAGAAACAGAGGTACCAGGAGCATACCCTGATGAACCTCCAAGGTGACTATCAACTCGGACCCAAATCCAAACAACCAAAGGGCTGGAATATCGAAAGGACCTAGCCAAAGCCAAGCTCAAGGATTTGAATGCCAAATTGAGAAAATGGGATGAAAGATTCAAAACCTAAATGCGCAGCGATGGAAGAACAGGAACACCTGAACAAGTTAGTCTAAAACATAAGCTTTAATTTGAAGCTATACTCGAGAAAATTCAATCACAACAGACTCCCATGAGTAAGCAATCCTTTGTTTAACTCTCCTACTACACGCCAGACCCCACGAGTTACGTAGAACCAATGAAGTCGGAAGGACAGGCTGAATTGCAAATAGCAATGCCAGAGGAAATGGATATTGTGAAAAGCAGAAAGGTTGCGGACGAAGTCAACAGACCAAATACCAAAAGAGTTCTCAAAGGTCAATGGGTATATAAAACAAAGGTCAAAACAGGTGGAATCATCGAAAGATGAAAAGGGGGATATTGTGCCTATGGATTCGGCCAAATACCAGGGGAAGACTAGGAAGAAGTATATGACCTAGTGGCACACCTAGAGTGATTACGGGTATTGTTAAGTCTAGCAATCAAGAGAAAATACATCCTACGACAACTAGACATCAAGACTGCATTGCTGTATGGCAACATGGACTATGAAGCATACCTAGAAATTCCTGAAGGATACCACATACTAGGAAAAGTATGACAGTTACGGAAAGCAATCTATGGCCTTAACCAATCTCCACGCCTATGGTACTAACACCTTATCCAAGTTCTAGAAACGAAGAACCTGAAAGTGACCGACTTCGATCCATATTTCCTAATTGCAACAGATTTAAACTGTTGTATATATGTTGATGACATTCTCATCACTGGCAATCCCTCCAAAGACAACCAGAGTGTTGATAAACTACAATCCCGCATCCAGTATACCAATTCTGGGGAAGAATCTATACTACTCGGTATCCAAATCAAAAAGTCAAAAATCGGTATTAAGCTATACCAGGAAAGATACATAACAGAAATTCTTGAATGATTTGGTATGACTGATGCAAACGAGGCCAAGACTCTAAGTGAAGCACACTCACCACATGTTAAAGCTACTCCTGACAAGGAACTTTGTGACCAGACAATATACCAATGCATCCTAGGATCCTTGACATATGCTGCTGTCGCTACCCGAGTAGACATCGCATATGCGACTGCCTTCCTCAGTCAGTTTGCATCCAACCCCTTAAACACCCACCTAACGGGGGCCAAACGAGTATTTCACTATCTTAAAGATACAAAGAATAAAGGACTAAGCTTCCGACATGAAACACAGGCTCTGCCTCTAGAGGTCTATAGCGACAGTTCCTCTGCATCCAACCTTAACGATAGAAAATCCTTCACTGGATTGATTATACAGACTCATGGGCATACAGTTCTGTGGCGCTCCAAGAAACAACACATAGTGGCTCAATCAACAACAGAACCTGAATGTGTGGCACTGTCATTTGCAGCAAACCACAGTGTCTGGATTAGACCAGGCATAAAGAAGATGGGCATCACAACAAGCCAGTCGTATATTGTGATAATACGGATGCAACAAGTCTCACCGAAAACAATGGTGTCTCAGATCGAACCAAACACATCGATGTTGCATACAATTCTGTTAGAGACCTGCGGAAGAAAGGAGATATTAAAATAGTTAGAGTTGAGTCAGAAGACAATATATCAGATCTATGTACTAAAGGATTGTCACGTGTTACATTTGAGAAATTACTGATGAAGATAGAAATAGAAACGTAGGGGAAGTGTAGGAAAACTACATTATCATATTCTATCTAGGCATATTTGTATGTGAGTCATGTAAACATACACATATGACAAGTCATATGTATGGCTGGATTTCACGTGACACAAAGTTGGGTATATATATTTCGGGTTTTCTCCTTATGTAAACTTACAACTCAGTACAGCAATAGTGGAGTCTCACCTATTTAGTCTACATGATATTGCGTTCAAATCTCACTGCCGACTTATTAATTATAAGAGACAGCCTTTGATACAGCAATATTTTCACTCAGGGGTGTTGGCCCCTGGGAGAGTGGGGAAGCAAGTTGTAGAGGAACCTAGGGTCTGACGTTTGGTGGCCCAGAGGGTAGAGGGACTGGCGTTGAGGAGGAGGATAGATGTCCTGGAGGCCTTTTTTACTCTCTTCATGGCTTTGAAGTAGCTGAGGTGGGCAAGTATAGCAGCATAGATGTTACTCGAAGAGTGGGAAGCGTGTACTCTACGAGCAGAGCAGTGGTGTTCCTCTCTAAGGGTAGAGAGAATGGGTTACCACCAGGGCTTGGCCCTGAGAGATGGGCACAAGAGGGGTGTATGGTTGCGGAGGAGGGACAGAACACGACGGAAATTGGTGTCAAACCATAAGGATAGTGAAGCGGAGTTGGAGAGGCGGGGGCGTCGGGGACTGCCAACTCCTCAAACAGGGGCCAGAGGGTGGCCCAGTCAGTCAAGGCCCAGTTGGGGTGGGAAGGTGTCTGTGTGTCTTTAGGATGCCTAAAGGAGAGCAACATCGGGAGATAGTCTGAGCCAGTCGAGGGGACAGGAGTGCTCTATGAGGAGAAAAAAGCAAATAATACAGGAGAGGCAAAGGAAAGATCTAACACAGAAGGTCTGCCCTCACTATCAAAAGGGAAGAGGGTGAAGACCCCAGAGATGTTCAAGAGCTGGTAGCCAGGTTCGGCAGCCCTAGAAAAGTAAGGAAAAGAAACAGCTAACTCAGAGGAAGAGTGGGCCTGTAGCGAGTCACCGGAGGGGTAGTGGATATTAAAGTCACTCAGGGAAAGAATAGGAAACCCATCCTGGGGAAACAACTCAAGAGGTAAAATAGTACGCAAGGAGCGTGCCCTGTCAGGGAGAGAATCCAATTTCAGTACCCGAAGACGCGAAAAGGAAAAGGAAAACTGCCTGTTTATCTGGAAAAAATCAAGGCCCATAGTCTCAGATCTCCCAAAAAAAACGGAAAGTATGACACTCAGGGAGAGTCAGGAAGAAGAAACATAATAACCTACACAGGGCTTTTTAGGGGAGGAACCCCTAGTTACAGGCTAATTTTTTTTATTTTTTTTATTTTTTTTTATTTTTTTTTATTTAAATCATAGAATTACTTACTCAGGTACAAGAACTTCGCATGCATCATGAGATATGGCCTAATCAAAACCTTAATGTCAAAACTTTCCCCAGACCCTAGGGATCAAAACCTATACTCCGAACACACTCTGCTATGGGCCTAACTGCACATATCGTCCACTAGCAAACAAACACTCAGCTGGCCAAAGTGACTGCAGGTTGAAAGTAAGAAGCAGGAAAGCAGGAAAGTATAAGGTAAACCCACAGTGAAATCTCAAACACTCCAACCCAACGTGAAGCAGAAAGTAAAAGAAAGCTAGCCAGTAAATAATCGCTTCATAAGGAGCAAGCGCAAAAGAATGACTAATGCTAGATGGGGGAAACCATGACCTAAGAAAATACACCCAACCCAAAGTAAAACCAATGTAAACCACCAACAAGGAGACAGTGCAATACCATGAAGGGGCCTCGGGGTCATGCGACCATGGGCGAGAGTCACTAGCAGAGGGAATGCCTCGCCCAAGAGAGAGACGGATGCTAGCCATGAGAGGTGGGTGGTAGTAAGGGTACCAGCCAAGGCGACCGCAGGAGGAGGACAAGGAGGGGTGAGGCAAACACCAGAAACAGCCAACTAGCCAGACTATTGCAACTGCTTTCCTGAATCCTAGAGACGAACACTGTCGACAGAAGTGAAGACTGTATCGCTACTAACTGAGGCTTTCCACACTGCAGTCATCAAACTGCAGGGGTCGTATTCGCAGGACGTCCGATACCGACAGCGCAGACCATAGACGTGATGAGAGCTGTTATCGATAGTGCCAACACTAAGTGAGGTAGCCAAGTGAAGGCGGGGAGAGGGGGGGAGGAGGAACCATCATCCCCTAGGAACAAGCCAGACTATGCGAGACCATCAGAAGGGAGAAAGGTAATGAGGGGGAGGATAGCAATCACCCGCCTAGGGAAAGGTGCCCTGATAGTGGGGGAGAGGAAGTGATGAAGTATCGTGAGAAATACTCGTGGTGTTGAGTTTTCAAACACGTGGAGTATAGGAGGTGCGGAGCCTGCCCTAGTTATAGGCCTTTATTTTCTTTTTTTTTTTTTATATCATATATTCGTTGTTAAGGTACAAGAACTTGCATGCAGCGCTAGCTATGGCATAAACAAAACCTTAATTCCAAAAACCAAAAACAAAAGAAACTAACGGCACATAAAGCTCCAACGGGACAGGTAACTGTCCATACACCTCATATGGTAAACTCAAGTAAGGAAAAACCAGCCAAGGAAACATGCAGAAACCAAACCATCAGATGAGGAAAAATTACAAATTATACAGAACTTGGGGAAGAAAAGGGAGTGGGGGCAGGGGACCCTAATGGAGTGGGGGCAACCAAAGGAGGTGGCGATGAGGGGGGGGATAGCAACATGTCCGGAGGGAATCCAACCTGCGTCTCTTGTAGATAGGCGACCAGGTTGAGGAGAAGTGGTATAGAAGACCACATAGGGTCGACCACGCCTATTCCCACGACACCTTGGAGGTGGCGTCTGCGGGCATCAGCAGTGGCTGTCCAGGAGAGTGTGGCATGCTGGAAGTCTTCGTCGAAATCCCAACATTGTGGAAAGAGAGTGGACTCCACTTCAGAGTCCCAGGAGGTATGAAGAGCTAGGTAGCTCTTACGGGCTCGCATTTGGTGAATGCGGCCCGCCATGAATTTGCCGAATCCCATGAAAGTATGTGGGGACAGAGACGGTTTGTAGAGGTAGTAGTGTGGGGGAGGACAGGCCTCTCCCCACTCATTGATGAGGGTCTGGTATGCCCGCCTCCTGAGGCCAGTATAGGAGGCGTGCATGGCAGGCAGTGGGGAGAGGAGGACAGAGGGGTGCGAGATCTGTACGTGGCGAGGGGGCGAAGGACAATGATCCCAGGATGGAGAGGATGAGGTGGGCCATTGCATCCACCGGGAGGTGGGTGCGGACTGGCGGGCAGGGAGGGGCAGTTTTCCGGTGGAGAGGGTTGACATTGGGTGGGAGGCGCCGTCGAGGTGACGCCACGAGTCTGGAGCGTAAGACTGCAACCCTAGTTATAGGCCATCTAGGGGTCCTCATATAGGGACTCTTCCCTCTACCCTAACCCTAGTGACTTCTACTTATGAGTCACACGACCTTTATGACTCCTAATGAGACATAGTATGAAATCCATCATGTGACTCTCCTGAGTCTACTGCACAACATACTAAAACCAATCATACCTCATAAAACAAGTTATGTGCACCAAAGTTGTCACATGCGCGAAACCCATGACTCATACTGTGAGTCATGTGTGAAACTCATTATATCATATGACTCACAGGCATGAGTCATGAGAACGATCAACCAATCACAATATACTAATATTTGTACTACTGTGCATCATTTGAAACTCCATGACCCTTGATGAGTTATCGCACGAAATATCCTATCCTTTTGACTCATAACCATAAGTCATGTGAAAACCTGCCTTGCTTAGTCATCAATCATGACAGTCGTGTGCTCTGCATGATCTGCAATCTAACCCAACTAAATAGTCAACCACCACTGTGTTTTGCCATCTGAACACTCCATTCTTGTCCCTTCTTGAACAAATTACAGTAACGGCATAAAGATAATATCCAACCGAGCCTTCCCAACTTCGGCTTTCACATGCCACTGGGCTTTGTCAAAACAGGCCCATTCACATGTAAACTTTGGCACTGCTGATAGAAATGGAAGAAGCAAGATCAACATCTTGACTAGGCTGTTTCTAGTCTACAAGATGATATTGCCAATTGCCATATATAGTGACCAGGCTTTCTTATCACCTCAAAAATTGGTATCTGTCTGGTCCCAAAATCTGGTACCAAAATCTGATAATGGGAACTAATCTTGATCCAACTAAGATCTTCTCATTCTGCCTTATCGCCTTTATCGTCTTAGTTGGTGGCTTGGCAACGGGCAACTCTCCCCTCTGCATGCTCGTCACAGGGTTCCGGCGTCTCAGTGGAGCATTCGCAACGGTCGAACGCACCCTCCTGCACCCCCCACCTTTTGCGCTACTACGCCCGTCCTAGGTGTCCACTTCATTCGCAATACCTTATCTGATTGGAATCACATTATCTTCTTCCATCACAAGAGTACATCGGACGGTCAACCTCTAGTTTGTTCTGTTTGCTTCTACGGTTATCAGGATGGAATCGCATCCCTCTCCCCCCCCAGAATCCCTTAACCCCCCAGCTTACCTTCAAACCTCACCATCGCCATCGCCAGTCAGAATGTCGGGAACAAGCGCAAGCAAATCGTCCCCGCCCCGCCCCAAACCCTCTCTTGACAACTTTTCTACACATAAACCGAACTTTAGCAAGTATCGTGATAATAGAGCCGCTTCCCCGTCGGTTGCTTCTGATTTTGACAACGTCCCACCGCCCAGCAGCTTTAAGCTTCCACCACCTGCAGTAACTAGATACCCGTATACACCGAGCTCATCCCCCTTTGCTACGCAACATTCTCCGCTCCATAGCCTACAGAGGCAGACTGAAATCCTGACTGAGGAGTTACAACACCTGTTAGATGTTCAGTCTGCTGAACTGATGTCCGGAGGCAGTCTGTCTACATCTCAGAAACTCCCTAGAAATCCCTTCTATTCTGCGGATCAAGTCCCCCGGGAACAAAGGATTACGTTACACCAGGCGAGGAAGAGGGTACTACTAACTATGCGTGAGTTAGCGGAAATCAAGGGTAAAGAGGAAAAGGCGTACACATCAGAGGTTACAGAAAGGGAGGAGTTGGTAAAGGCTATGAAGAGTTGGGGAGACAAAGCATCCCTTTTGGAAACGGAGATACGTAGGATTGAGGAAGGTGAACAAGGAAGAGAAGCCCAGGTTGTAAGGGAAGCGAAAAGTGAGGTTGAGGTATTTACAGTTCCCACCTATTAACCTCCTATATCGCTAACTATGACTAGCACGAGATGCAAGAACTCCGCATTCGGCTCTCAAAGCTTGAGGATCACCATGCTGCACTGAAATATAAGCTTGAGGAGTTGGAGTCCACTGTGTTATCAAAAACTTCCTCCTATCTGTCATCTCTGGCAATTGTGAAGCAAAGAACGTCAGACTTTCTCGCTACACATCGCCTCCCTTCTCCCACCACGGCTATCGAATCGTGGACCCTCGAGAGAGAAGCCCTTCTAGCTAAGAAAGATCAGGCTAAGGTTGAGGGTAAGGCTTTGCTTGAAGGGATGGTTTTGTGGGACGAAACACTCTCTCTTGTGTATTCCTTCGAGGACAGATTGGGTTTACTAATATCCGGCAGGAGGGGTGGTGATATAAACCGAGATATCATGCAAGGGCTTGAAGGCGTAGTTGAGGTACTTGAGCAGAAGCTCAATTCGGCAGAGGATAGAGGATGGAAACTGTTGGTTTGTTGTATTGGTGCGGAATTGGAAGCGTTCAAAGAAGCCAAAGAGGTGATGAAGAGGTCTCTGGGCACCACCCCTGCATCGAGCACCAAAACATCAAAGCTGGCACTGGTGGAATGTGATGAAGGTGAGGGGCAGGAAGGCAATCGGAGCCGAGATGGTGAGGATCTGACGGGGGAACTGGAGGAGAGGGGAAGAGCGAGGGAGCGGACTCTCATCGGAGAAGTCGGAGATGATGGTGAAGATTATAAAGCCAAACAGAAAGAGAGTGACACGAGTGCAGGAAAGAGTGGGGGTGGAGTTGCGGGTGCTGTCCGAGGCCCGGGGGGCTCCATTTTTACATCCCGAAAGGACTATTCTCCGTTGGATGACTGATTGACTCCGATTGATATTGTTTTTAGAAAGCCCCATTGCCTTTAATATTTTACTTTTTCCCTTGGCGCGAATGCCTCCTTGGAGTATGGTAATGTTTGCACATGAGTGTAAGGGGGGTTATTGTTGCTTTGCTTGTTTTTCGTGTTTTTACCTTTTTTACCTCCTCCTGTCCCTTTACTTGTATCGATGAATGGTTTGGATTATAGTACTAGAAGTTATCGGGAAATGGTTGCCACCACCAGTGCCTAATTGTTGAGAAAATCCTGAGGAACAAATTTGATAGGCTACTCCCCACATGCTGGGAGCCATTTCGTGGTTTGGGGTTAGTCGGGCACTTATGCTGCACATCGAAATCCCCCCGCGGTGGGCGGTTACCTACGGCAGAACGAGATGCTCAGAATCCCTGGAAAATAGTCTACCAGTGGATGACTCGATGCGGTCTGCACGCAGGAAACGATTTTGAAGAAACAGGGTATTTTCTGATGTCAGGCAGCGATTGGTCCCTTTCTGCAGGCCTGCCGCTGCGTTGATGATTATATTATTAGAGTCTCCAAGTGTAGCTGGCATCCCTGGAGAGGCCCGTTCCTAATTTTCTATCACACAGTATCAAACCATTTGGGAAGCACTTCCAAAAAAACAAAAGCCCTACCTCTCTCCCGCTAAGCCTATGATCTCTTAGTCATACAATTAAAACAACTCACAATGCCAGACTCACGAACAAACTTTTCCCGATACCAAAACTCCTGGTGATGCTAAATACATGAGCGAGGGAAACGAAGACCCTGCAAGCCCCTTGCTAAAAGACAACATCTCACCCCAGAGCTATGTTGCCAGATCCCTTTCCTGATTGATGGTTACAAGAAGTGCAGAATACTGAAATACTTCAGGGTGAGTTTCACCCAAAACATGCTTCGACTTGCTCACAACTTCTTGGGAGATAATCTCTGCGTCGCTCCAGCGCCCAAGTTTGAGATAGGTTTTCGCAAGTTTGTTTCTGGAAGACAAGGTGTCGGGGTGGTTCTCGCCCATATGTCTGCTGCTGAGTTGCACGACATCAGTGAAATGCGTTTCTGCAAGGCCCAACTTTCCCTGGTCTAAATAGGTGACGCCAAGATTGTGCATCGCGGTCAATGTGTGGCGATGCTCATCCCCGAGATACTGTTTGCTCAACTCAAGGACTTGTGTAAGCATTTGTTCGGCTTCTTTCCATCTCCTTAGATCGAGGTATGCGACTCCAAGACAATGCATCGATGAGATGGTTTGCCGATGGCTCCGTCCGAGGAATTGCTCGCTTTTACTAAGGACGAGTTGCAGCATCTGTTCCGCTTTCTTCAAGTAGCCTTGGTTGAGGTATGCTGTTGCGAGCGTCCGCATGGCCGCTAGAGTCTGGGGGTGCTGGTCACCCGACTGATCCTTGCTCATCTGGAGAACGCCGCCATCACCAGCAAGAAGCCGCTCCGCCTCCTTGCATTTTCCCATCTCCATGTATACTGTTGCAAGACTGTGGATTGCTGACAACGTCTCGGGGTGGGCTGGCCCAAAGTGCTCCTTGCTTGCTTTTGTCACTCGAGAGATGCACTCCTCTGCCTCTTTCAGTCGACCCTGGTGGATATATATCACTCCTAACCCCTGTGTTGGCTTCATCCAGTAACGGTGGACCTCACATATTCCGGTTGACAAAGCTAAGTTGCCGCGGAGGATCCCCTCGGCCTCTTTATATCTCCCTTGATCCCTGCAGAGAAACCCTAGGGTCTGCATGGAAGCCAAAGTATCGGGATGCCTTTCTCCATTCTTCTCTTTCAAACTATCAAGGGCAAGTCGTTGGAGATCCTCGGCAATTTTCAGCAACCCCTTATCCAGGTACAATAAGGAGGCGGATAAAAGTGAAGTTATCGCTTTAGGATCTAGGGGGTAAGATCCCTGGTCGTTGGGAAAAACCATCTGTGGGGCTCCGTCAAAGTCGTATGGGTAGCTTGGCGCAACTTGGTAGATATCACACAAACTCGTCAGGCTATTGGAGCTTTCGCCGGAAGCTACTGGGCGTGTATATCTGGGTTGAAGGGGTTCATTGAAGCTAAATCTACCACTTTCTGAATGCAAAAAGGGGTCTAGGTTGGGATCTAGATTAGGATCCATCGGCACTCCCAGCGAGTGCATTTGGTTTTCAATAGTCCCTGACTCAGAGATAGTCCCGGGAGAAGATACAACACATGGGACAGCACCTCCACCTTCCGAATTGCTAAAGCCAGAGCCAGGGCTTATTGGTTGGGAATCTTCTCCAGGTGGGTCGTCGGCAGTGCTACTGGGGGTGGAATAGTCAACCCACATCGGGGTTTCTGTTCCCATATTTAGTAAAGCTTGGGAAGAATCCTGGGTGGGAATATTATATACCTGGGTTCGCCTCATCCTCTTTTTCCCAGTCTTTGAGCCTCCTACGTGAGCGCTCGAGTTTTTCTTGGCTGACTTTATGCCCTTTATATGTAAATCTCGTCTCCTTCCCTTCTGCATGTCTTCGCTTCTGGATCCTAAGCATCGCGCACGCAGCTCCTCTGTTGAGGCTCTTCCCAAGCTCCCACTTTTTTATCTTCTTTTTACATTGTGTATCGCTAAACAACAGGAAGTCAGATGCATTCATTAGTTGCGTGACAGAGCGCCGGAAATGGGCCACATACTTCGCGTAAAAGCGATGCTCGGTAGCCATAATCCTCCTCACCTCATCCAAACGGCGGTCCTCATTAAAATAGAGTTGTGTGAACATCTCACGGCGCTCCTCCCACTCGGCTGGAGTAATCTCCCTCATTTTGTAATTTTCTTCCCATGACTTTGTCGTTTTTGACGGCTTCGAAGACGCAGATGTCGAAGGGTCACGAGAAGCCATTCCTCTGCTCTCTGGATTTTGGTGCAAGTGAGGCACCGGAACGGTCGGTTTGCAGTTTTGAAGCAGTCGGTGTCGTTAGTGGCCCAGAAGTCGACCTTTCTCGCGGCGATCAAACTCACGAAGCGGGCGAAGACGTCCAAGCTTATATCACCCTGAGGTGCGTAGTTCGCCAAAAGTGCCCGTGCCAAGCATTAACATTTCCAAGTTGACCAGAAAAGGGATTTAACACTAGGTGTTGTGGCGGGTTTCGCTAGCTGCAGGGTCCTTTTGGCATGGCCGATTCCAGGCCAATCAGCACGGATCATCAAGCCCACCCAGTTGCGGTTGGTATCCTCGTTAATGTGGGATCTTGCGCGGCAACATGCAGGAACAGGATACGATATGATGCCATTTGGATTGATGGTGTATTTGGCATTAACGACATTTAAACGCGGGGGGTTCATGGGAGAGTAGGGAGATTGGCGCTAAAAATCCAAAATTAAACCCCATTCAAAGCGACATCAAAGACATCATCGAGTGATCTCTGATGATTCACTTCGAGATTGTTTGTATTCCACTCACCCCTGTCTCATCTGCCGTATATATACGAGTGAAACTACAGGCGGAGTAAGTGGCAGCATTGGGAATCGGGATCGCCGCTGTAGGGGCTGACCCTTCCAAGGGTTCCTCAAATGTCAGCCAGAGATATTCGGATCCCAGGGGCGAACGAATATGGTGGCGGTTGGGCGATTGTAACCTCCTTAGGTCGACCTTAAGGGTATCCGGAACAAGCCAAAGTTGCGGAAGCCTAGCGGAGAGTTCTTCAGTATTTCCACACCTATACGGGCCGTCCTTTGATTCCGTGATTGGGGAATGGTCGAACAGAATACAGCACACTTGCTCCCAGAGATGTGCGCTCTGACTGAACTGTGTCATAACTCTGCCGCCACAACAGGAGACAAGCCAATGAGTACGCAAGGTACCATTTTTACCTATAAGAGCTTGCACGGCGATTGGTAAGACATATTTGTTTCCAAAGTTTGGTGTGGTGGACTGTGTTTATGCTCTTTTTCTTTCTCTGGAAGTCGCTAGCCCAAATAATATTCACTAGATCCGCCCTTGACCCCAATACCCAGATAAACTAGTGAAGGAGCGTACAAGATCCCGGATGATCTAATGAGGAGAAACTCCTCGTAGCTGGCGCCTAGTATCAGTCAGTACTATTGAATTGAATTCTTGTTTACCAAAATTCTAGGCCACCGCGCTCAACTGCCGTATGGGAGGGGGGCAAGTCCGACCGAGGCAACCCCTGGCAAAGGGATCCGTTCAGGGCTGTCACAATAACCAAATAATCTACAGTAAGGCCGAAATTTCGTGCACAGTACCCCAGGGGCAAACGCTAGCTAGGGTGCTAACTTAGACGTAAGAAACAGGACTCTGCCAGCTATTTTTCGTGTCTGGGGGCTGAGTTCAATCTCTCTCTCTCTCTCTCTCTCTCTCTCCACAGAAAAGGAGTTGTCCGGTCATGTTTTCAGCTAGTGCACACGACCCTGACAGCCAGATGACGATATCTGTCACCCACGCTCAGTTATGATGATGAGATTACTGGGGCTGGAAATGCCAGGGCTCCAAATGGGCTGAAGCTTAAGCTTAAAGCTTTTTAGAATCTGAGGGCTGGTATGGTACCTAGTGCTAACTTCTAAACTATGATGAGCCTTATTTTATTTTATTTTACTTTTTCTCTTCCTTCCCTGTTCCCCAGGGTTTTGTCACAATCGGGACATCGTAATATTATGATACTTAAGATAAGATTACGGTGATGTATTCGCCCTAGTTAAGGCATGCTGCCTACTTACTCTGCTCATAGGGGACACTTGTTAAAAACATGAATTGGCACGTCTTGCGGAAGCGTTTGTAACCCGACTTGTGGGGTGGCAACGAACATGGTATCATCATATAAATTTGCATTTACGCCGCTGACCAGCCCTCGGTTGTATCACACGTATATATATTATTATTATCATTATAAAGCTTACCATCTTGCTGGTTATGAATGAAGCAGAGCGCAATCTGCTAACTTATTCACTACTATCATCAAAAGTTGGGAGGAAACACAAGTAAGAGTAAATTGGGGCTTCCCATCAGCTGTTGACTTGCCGTACCAGGGGGCTGACAAAAGTCGGGTCCACCTCTATTACGAAGCCCGGAATTTGTATGTGGACTAAGCCTGATTAGGAACGAGCAATACGCTGGGAGAGTGTGTTTGTGTTACCGGTCCCCAAATACCCTTACTCGTACACCCGGAGTACATCAGGGGGGGGGATTGAAACTTCAAGGAGGCCAAGCACAAGCAACTTGCTTAATTTTGAAAAAGGGGATATCTGATAACTTTGAGTGATAACTGAGCAGGTAGTTTACAAGTATTGTTACTTGTATCCTGAATATTATTGTGATGTAGAGGTATCATAGCCGTTTTAAGCTCGAGGTGGGTGGTATATCGCTCTACCTCTTTTCCACTTCCCATCCCCTTGACGGGTGAGATTGCTGTATTTCGAGCTTTAGACTCTTCTGCAGCCTCCTCAATCTTGATGACAATATAGTATTACATGAATGAGATTTACATAAATGACTTGGATCAAATATTCAATATTATTTTTCCAAAGCAGACCTATTGACTGAACTTGAACTCGACCTCACGTGTGGAAAATCTAAAAAAATCGTATTCAATGATTATTCATTCAGCCTTGTTTGATTTTTATATATATTACTTATCTTCAGATATCACAGCTATATTGATAATGCCAATACCTAAAAATTGACATAGGCTAAAAGTATATCTGGTGCATCATTAGGTTCACAAATCACAAATTGGTTCATATCTGTGCAAGTACGATATGAGCCCCCCCCCCCCCCAATACTTGAGGACTGTTCTTGAAAGGTGTCCCCTTCCTCCAGGGCATCACATAACACGGTCGAACGGGTTCATCCGAAAGAGAAAAAACAGGGAAAAGGAAAGGATGCAAAAAGTTGGCACAACTGGTCAGTGTGGCACACAGTCAAGTTGTAGGAGGCTCTCGCTGAACTTGAATATCATCCAAGATTTGTGCGGGCGTGGACGTGGGTGTGTGTGTGTCTGCGTTTATGATAGGAGTTTGTGAGTGTGAGTGCGCGTGATAGCCGGATATTGGCACAACTCGTCTATGATACGTAGGATGTTAGGAGATGAGATATGATTGTGTTGGTGCATCGTCTATGATAGCCGCAAAGGTAGTTGACGGCATTCTTTTTTGATTGCGTCCGACACACGGCTGGCGGTCAGCCCCGGAGGCTACTGGCTGTCGTTATGATCATACCGACCAAGCCAACGCAACCCGCTGTCAAGAAGGCTTACTTTATTTTCTTTTGCTTTTCGATATATGTACTCCTACTGCACTGCACTGCACTGTACGAGTACCGCGGCCTACAAGGTACAGTACTCGAGCACACTGCCTTCCCGAGCCAACTTCCTTGAGAGGTATGATAGGGAAAAAAAATGACAAAAATGAAAAAAGAAAGAAAGAAGGGAAAAAACAGAACACGCATTGCAAGGTTCTTCAGTACGAAACGTGGGGATTGAATGATTTGACTCAAAGGAATATTGGGTACGGAATTGCGCTTGTGCCACATCGATCTGGGACAAGGCGTACTGTACCACCAGCTTACTCCTATGGTCGCATCGAGACATCCCGACCGAGGTCCCAGGGATCGGGAATACTTCTGGTCTAAGACAATATTTCCCGCCTACCGGCTATTTTATTCGCAAGCGTGGGAACTTGGATTGCCCTGGCTGTTTATCTGCCAGGGAAATGCTGTGCCATGCAAGCACGATAGCGTATGGAGGAAGAGGAAGAGGAGGAGGAGGAGGAGGAGGAGGAAGTGGTGGTGGTGGTGGTGGTGGTGATGGTGCTGGTGGCAGTGGGACCTGTTCTGAGCATATGTTTGATTCACCTACTTACCATGAAGGTAAATGAGATCAGGTTGCTTATTGAACCTACGGTATATGTGCAAAGCCTTGGGGAAAGTGCAAATATGCCCACACCGTGGGGGATCTTTGTGCACTTTTTTTCTTTTTTTCCCCTTCTCCCTTTTCTGTTGATATTGAGAATGAATGGGTGAGTGACGATGATGATGAGAAGGGGGAAGGGCTGCTTGGTTTGCTCTACAATACAGTGAAAATGCAACAGTAAGGTGCTCGCCCCGGTGCAAAATTATATGATAACGCGCCTATACAATGATAGACCAGTGAATTGCTTTGAAGAGCACCAAGTATGCGGATTTTCTTCAAATCCTCGAGAATGGGTAAATCCAGCCTGCTGTTGGGCCATAGTATTGAGGATATCTACCACAGTACTCCCCTGAACCTTCCTCTCTCCCTAAAAGCACTACTGCTGTATCAATATTGGTCGTCAATTCGGATTTCCAGATATTATATCTACTTCCCATCAGCGTCTGGATCATACGAGCACAGATCACGACGGAGGTTGAGCCGATTGAAAAATTAGCGTCATAGTCCACGGCCACTATAGTACAAGTACTTGTATCAAACCATCTCTATACCTGCTGTTACCCTTCCGAGAACCCAATCCGACCGATATCCCTACTCCAAGAAAACCCTCATTCCCCTCCTCCAGGAAGAAAGAAGAAACCCCCCCCCCCAGGTCTCTCCTTCCCACCATCATCTATATTCTTTTCGTCTTTAACCATGAGCCCTGCTGTGCAAGTACAAGTGTTCGCTGCCAACAATAGCTCGTACCGGGGTAGGAAGCGCGCTCATCGTGCTTGCGACCAATGCAAGAGGAAAAGGGTAAGGTCTTTGGCTTTTTTATCTTATCCTATTTATTCCCTATTTTACCTAGCTATTTCCCATTGCACCTTCCTAGCCGGAGGTGGCGGTGGGGAGGGTGGAGAATCTTGTCACTAAACTACGATACTGCCCACCATCTTGATAACGACTATTAACTTCTTCGACAGAGAAAATGTCTACCCCCCTTTGAGAATCATGAGATATGCGCGGGGTGTACGAGAGATGGATTGCGTTGCAGGTTCGTACGATTTTAGACCTTTTCTAGTTTTTGCCCAATTTCCCAAGAATTGCTAAGCTGATGATTTTTTTTCTTTCCCCCCCCTACGCAGCCTAGTTGCGATAGAGCCATCACAGGGCGATAGCTCTGCCACCACAGGCCCGCCGGTGGGCGCAGCGGATGCTGGGAGTGAGAGGTTCGCAGATAAACTCGCTGTGTCGTCTGGTGTGCAGGGTGAGCAGTCCCGCTTTATAGGGGCTCTAAGCCCGGAAGCAGCACTGCTTTCGGCAAGGTCTGGACCCTCATCCTCATCAACTCCAGCCTTAGACATGAGCGATGTAGGCGTCTGGGCGCAAACCATTTCCCGCCCACGAAAACGCCGTAAGAAGAGCCCGGGTTCTACTACTCAGCCCTCCGCGAGCACAGAGCCCACTTTAGCTACGCACTACAACAACTTCCTCGTGTCCCTAAATGCTTTCTCGCGGCCTCCGCGATCGAATCTCGACGCCCTGCTTAAGCTGTACGAACAATCCATACACCCGATCCACCCCCTCTTGGACGCGCACACAATAGACCTCTTCAAAACCCCCGACGAAATCCCCTCCGTCCTACTACAAAGCATCCTGCTCGTTGCCTCCCGCCACCCGAAAGCCGCCGACCACCTGGTCCTCCCGCCGGCGAGTGCCCCGCTCTCACGCCCGGAATTCGCCTCGACCCTTTACATTCGGATAACGGCGCTGCTGCACGCGGGCAACGAGAAGGACCGCATACTACTCATTCGTGTGTATGGATTGTTGTCGCTGCACTCGCCTGACAGCCCGAACGGGAATGAGGTTGCGAGTAGGAATTTGTACATTGCTATACATCATGCACAGTCTGCTGGGTTGCATCTCAAAAGGAACCGGAACGGTGGGAAGGGCGAGACGGAGCTCTGGTGGTGCCTTTGGGAGCTGGATAAATTGCAGGCGGCGATAAATGGACGCCCGGTGTTGGTGCGTGCGGAGGATACATCGATCGACTACCCCAGCGAGGATGAGGGGACCGTTGTTTTTCGCGTGATGGTAGGACTAGCGGTGCTATTAGAAAAGGTTATCGCCCTGTATAGGCCTATGAAAGCAGGCGGAGTTCCCCAACCGGAGGAAGACTTTCCCTCCTTGGGACAGGTTATGGGGAGGGTAAGTTGTGACGACCAAGGTTTATTAAGTACCTCCCGCCATATACCCCCCTTACCATCATTCGAAACTAATGAGAATGGAAAAGCAACTCTATCCCTCTTCTACCATGCAATTTCAATCCTCTCCCATAGAACGACAATTTCAAGCCCACACTCCCTCTCCCACCGCCGCCGTACGGCCTCCGCGAATGCGATCCATGAAATCCTCTCAGACCCTTCCCTCATGGATCTCCTCCCACCAACCTCGATAACACCCTACGCCGCTTCATTATCCCTAACAGCCTTCCACGCCCTCCTCCGGGAAGGCGACAACACATACCTAAAGGCATACAAGGAAATGGTAAAGGTTCTAGAAGCCTTATCAAGATGGTGGTGGTTCGCCGGTGCAATGGCAGGTCTGGGCAAGGAAGCCGTTGGGCGAAGAGGAAAAGCCGAGGGCAGAGTCACCTCGCCGAGTCTTCGTAAAGGCGGCGAGGTCACCGTGCCAGATGTTAAAGATCAGCAGATACTCCAAACACAGCAGCAGCAAGAACACTCAGAACGAATCCAAGTCCCAGACTCTGGAGTCGACATGCCGAGCACAACCAGTATGGCCCTTGGTATCCCGCCGACCACGACCGCTGGAGGGCCCACCAGCGGGGAAGGATGGGAGCCGGACATGGAATTGAGGGAATTCCCGAGCCAATGCATGTTCTGGGACCCGGGCAACCCAGTTGACTATGGCGACCTAATTTTTGCTGATGGAGTTATGGGGTTTGACAACGGTGGTAGTAGTGCTGGCAACGGGGGGGTAGGTCCTGGGGCAGGATTGTGGATGGGGATAAATACTGGGTTTGGGATGGGGTTTTCTAGTGATGAGTGTCCGGCTTAAGGGTTTTTTTTCTTTTTTCACTTCCCTTTTTCATGTGTGGGCGTAGGGGGGGTTGTGGTTGGGAGGCGGGGGGTGATCGGTTGGTGGGAGTTGGGTGTCTGGGTCAAATTGATCTGTGATATAAAGTCCAACTCGCTGACACTGGGATGGGAATACAAGCAATGTACGTGACACACTCAAGATACTCAATTTGAACAGTGTATGTCACTCACTCAGCCTACTCAAATTTATGGCGTCTGTCCCCTTCACAATATGATATTATACCTCGCAGCAGTACCCTACCATGACCCACTTATCCCATACCACGCTATACAGTGTGTGCGAACACCCCACCCAAGTATAAACGCTTATATCATAGGTGGACAACAAATAATTACCTCCCCCCCACACACATAAATATACCCTACCTCATATAAAATTGTATAGTATATAACGCTATATATGGTACAAAACATCTAAAGTGTAGACGCACCCATATCACATGTACGGCTGTAATAGAAGAGGGTAAAGGGTTCTAACTACCTGAAATGCGTTTTGGAAGACCAATTTTCGACTCCACTCCATGCCCAGTTTCCTTCTTCAATTATTTTTCACACCGTATACTACAATCAATCTAAATCCATCGGTTAACTATCTCATAGTCAAACTGGGTTTTGTTGCCAAGTTGCTTGGGTTTGGGAACCATAGGTGGAAGTAAGAAGAGGGGCTCAATATGGGCCAGAGTCGAACATTTGGCTTCCAAAAACACGCTCCTTGTATTTAGAACCCATCGCCCTTTTACAAATTCAGGCGTAACATGGGTGCACACAGCGTGGTACAAACTTTGGAAGCTTTGCACCACACAATGCATCCTCCCTTCTGCTCTCATCACCCCCTAAACCCCCTCAACTCCTCCGCACTCTTTGCCCTTCCAATGCCAGGCTTAACTCCACCACCGCCACCACCGCCACCAGCAGCAGCAGCGTCATCAAACTCCCCAGCAACCCTCGTCATGCGCACCAGCTCCCTCCCACGTCTAGAGCTCAACGCGCGCCCCCCATCGTTACCACTAGTAGCAGTCGGTATTGAAATTACCAACGCATTCCAACTGGCAAATCTCTTTCTTGCCGAATTCGCGACGGGTTCTACCCCCTCCCCCTCCTCCTCGTCCGAGGTGCCAAATGTGGAATGGTCCGGCTGGAGGGTAAAGTAGTCCCCTGTCGTATTGGCACGGGGGGCGGTTGGTGTTGTGGCTGTGGCTGTCTTTGCTCTTCGATGGTGGTGGCGGTGGTGAGAAGGCTGATGGGGGGGAAGAGGTAAGTGGTGCTGGCTTGCGAATTTGGAATGAATGCCTTCTGTGCCGGTGGTTTGGTGTCTTCGTCTAGGTGTCTTCCTCCCGTTACCACTATTGCTCGCGCTCCCCAGCCTGATGCTCACGTTCCCTGTGGTGAAAGGTATGTACGCCGCCCCAGCAGCACCGAACCCCCTTGGGGACCTCATCACACATACCCCCCT